>BQNB010214079.1:0-10019 GCA_026074375.1 Tanacetum coccineum
AACCAAAGAGCATTCGTAGGAGGTTCTTGGAGTGATAGCGGTGAAGAAGATGATGAGAAGGCTAAAGATGAGACGTGTCTCGTAGCTCAAGCATCAAATGAGGTATGTTCCGATTCCTCTTGCTTTAGTGATGAAAATTCATCAATTGACGATTTTACTTTGGATAATAAATATGATAAACTTTGCAAGATGAGTTTAAAAATAATCACTAAGAAAAACAACTAAAAGTTACCAGAAATAGTTTAGAAAATGAACTTAGTGAAAATTAAAATTGTCTACATTAGAGAAAAACAAGGGAGTTGATCTCGAATGTACAAATTGTCAATCACTCAAAATTGAGAATGAAAAACTCAAAGAATAAGCTCTTAAACTAACTAAATTTGAAAAGAGCACACATTGCTTAAATGAAATGTTAAGCAATCAAAAATCCTCAGGTGATAAATTAGGTTTAGGGTTTAACTCATGTAAAGCATCTACTAGCAAATCTAAGGAAATAAAATTTATGAAATCTCAGAAAGAAACATCCTCTGGTAGCGGTCCTCCAAATACAATGGGCGGCCCCCATAAAGCCTAGACGACCCACAAATCAATTAAGGGGCCGCCTGTCTGTTCACTAGTTTCTAAAAAATCTGTTTCTTTTCAAAAATCCATTATGGGTCCTAGACCAAAACACATAATGGTAAACAATGTTAAAATTCTCGTTGCTAGTGATAATGAGGTCAAACAATTTTATAAACCAACATTAAAACCTGGAGTTGGATTTTATAAACCTAATTTTAGATCAAAAACTGCACCACCTAGAAGTGTCAATAATCATTATCCTCGTTCTAAGATACCGCAACCAAAAAGGAATGTTGGTCGACAAACCTAACCTTATGGTTTTCCCGTAACTTGGAACAACTTCCAACCTCAAAGTTACATGCCATGAGAAATGTGTCTTCCATTTCCACACCCTAATCAATTACATCAAATGCAAGGGATGTTTAGCACTAAGAAATTGGACCCATGAGATATTGAGGACCAAATGTTTGATTTATTGTCTTATATAAATAGTATGCCTTGGAGTCGACTTGGAACCCGATGAGTGGATAAAGGATAGCGGATGCTCTAAACACATGACGGGTAACTGAAAGCTCTTCTCAACCTACAAGGCATACAACGGAGGTAATGTCATTTTTGGTTGTAATCTTTGCGGTAACATCATTTGCAAAGGTATGATTTCTAATGACGCTCTCAATATAGATAATGTAGAACATGTAGATAACTTAAGATTTAACTTGTTAAGTGTAGGACAAATATGTGATAATAAGTGTAGAGTAACTTTCTTTGAACATGATAGTAAAATCACTAAGGACGATAAGGTTATAGGTAGAGGTATTAGGAAGAAAGGCTTGTACGTGATGAAATTAGGAAATAAGCCAAAAGATAAAATTTGTCTTGAAACGATTGATGAAAACTCCACATTATGGCATAGGAGATTAGGTCATGCTAATATGCGTCTCATTCAATCGTTAGCATCTAAGGAATTAGTTAGAAACATACTTAAGCTTAAGTTTGATCAACACTTCTGTGATGCTTGCAAAATTAGAAAACAAGCTCACGCTAGTCACATAGCTAAGAATATAGTCTCAACGACTAGATGCATAGAACTCCTTCACATGGATCTTTTTGGTCCATCCGCCGTATGGAGTTACGGAAGAAACCTCTACACCTTAGTCATAGTAGATGACTACTTTAGGTATACTTGGATAAGATTTCTTAAAAATAAAATCGAGGCTTTCGAGCAATTTGAAATCTTTAGTAGAAAAATACAAAATCAATTAGGATGTTCAATAGTGTCAATTAGGACGGACCACAATAGAGAATTTGATAATGAAGTGCAATTTAGAGAGTTTTGTAATGCCAACAGTATTACACATAACTTTTCGGCTCCACGCACTCCACAATCAAATGGCATGATAGAAAGGAAAAATAGGACACTACAAGAAATGAGTAAAACCATATTGAATGAACAATCGTTACCATAAAATTTTTGGTGTAACGCTGTAGATACTTTAACATATATCCTCAACCGAATCCTAATTAGAGTCATCTTGGGTAAAACACCTTATGAACTCTTGAGAGGTAGAAAACCTACTCTTGATTACTTTAGAGTATTTGGAAGTAAGTGCTTCAACCTAAACACCAAAGACTACCTCACTAAGTTTGACCCAAAGTCATACGAAGGTGTCTTCTTAGGTTACTCCCAAAATAGCAAAGCCTATATCATCCTTAATAAACACACCATGAAAATCGAAGAATCACTCAATGTGACATTTGATGAAACTCCTCCACCCTCTAAGACATCACCCTTGGTGGATGATGACTTAGATGAAGTAGAAGCAATTAAGGTTACCGAAAAGAAAAACTTAGAGAATGACATTGAGGATAAAACTTTAGAAATTGATGAAACATTCAATATTAAGGAATCTAGGAACCATCAATTAGAAAATGTCATAGGAAACCTTAACCAAAGAACTCTTAGGTCACAAGCCCAAAACAAAAGTAACTTCTTTTGTTTTATATCAACTATAGAACCTAAGAATGTAAATGAAGCCTTAACGGATGAAAGTTGTATAATCGCTATGCAAGAAGAATTAAATCAATTCATTACAAACGATGTTTGGGAGTTAGTACCACAACCTAAGAATTTGACAATCATAGGAACTAAGTGGGTGTTTAGAAATAAGTTAGACGAGAATGGTGTTGTTTCTCGAAATAAGGCTAGGTTAGTTGCTCAATGTTATAATCAATAAGACGACATTAATTATGATAAAACTTATGCCCCTGTTGCTAGACTTGAGTCTATTAGAATACTATTAGCTTATGTTTGTGCCTTAGATTTTAAGCTATTCCAAATGGATGTAAAAAGTTCATTCCTGAACGGTTTAATCAATGAGGAGGTATACGTGGCACAACTTCCAAGATTCACTGATTTTGAATAACTGGATCATGTTTATAAACTAAAGAAAGCTTTATACGGTCTTAAACAAGCACCTAAAGCTTGGTATGATAGATTAAAAGCTTTTCTTATTAAACATGAATACAAAGTGGGAATGGTAGATAACACACTTTTTACTAAGAAGAAAAGTTCAAATCTCATCAACGTTCAAATATATGTTGACGACCTTATATTCGGTTCGACTTGTCAAGACATGTGTGATGAATTTTCCAAATTCATGCATGACGAGTTCGAGATGAGCATGACGGGTGAACTTAACTTCTTCCTTGGATTACAAATAAAAAAATGGAAGACGGTATCTTCTTTATTCAATCTAAATATATTAAAGAAATGCTTAAGAAATTTGGCTTAGAAGATTCTAAACCAATGAAAACCCCTATGTCCTCGGGTACTAAACTTACGAAAGATGAAGAGTGTGAGTCGGTAGATAGTATCAAGTATCGAGGCATGATAAATAGTTTACTCTACCTAACGGCAAGTAGGACCGATATCATGTTTAGTGTTTGCCATTATGCATGCTTCCAAGAGGCTCCCAAAACCTCTCATCTTGAAGTGGTTAAGCTTATCTTCTGATACATTAAAGGCACTACGCACTTAGGATTATGGTATCCTAAGGGGACCGCATAGAAACCGTAGTATATGTCGACTCTGATCATGCGGGTGATTATATGGACAGAAAGAACACTAGCGGTATTTGTACGTTCGTAGGATGTTGTTTAACATCTTTGTTCTCGAAGAAACAAACCGCTCTTGCTATATACACTACCGAAGCCGAATACGTAAGCGCCGAAAAGGCATGTCAACAAGCACTATGGATGAAACAAGCTCTTATCGACTACGACATTCGACTCGACGATGTCCCGATCATGTGAGATAATAAAGACGCGATTGGCCTTAGCAAAAACTCAGTGCAACACTCTCGAACTAAACACATCAAAATCTGTCACCACTTTCTTCGTGATAATGTCAAGAAAGGACATATCTATATCGAGAACGTGTCGTCATATTGGAAATTGTTATCTAATAACAAATAATATTACAATTAATATTCTACGAGCTACGCAGCGGATCTATTCATATATCATATATAATTAACACATAAAACATAAATAAGGAAACATATCGTTAGCAATCAAGCTAGTGACGAACGAGGATCTTGAAGTACACACACGTGTGTAATAAATGTGCTTTACCGAAAACTACTTCTAGTTACTAAAGTAAATAACCTCCACGAAGTTCATACACTACACGTCAAGCAATATCACCCGAATGCTAGTTCTTGATTAATGAATGTGTAAACACCAATAAAACAAAAGCAGAAAACCCTTTGGTTTTCTTCCTGTGATCGAACTAGAGAAAAGAGAGGACAAGGGATGAGAATAATGAGCTCTAGGATCCTCCTTATATAGGGATAGATTTAGGGTTTACCTAAATTACATTCCTTATAGGAAAAGATAGCTCAAAGCCTAATCCAACCCCCTTTAGGTCTAGATCCGGTCGAACCAAAGGAAACACCCCTTGGGGTTGACTTTTTAACTTTTCTAATTATTTATGGTTAATTACATTTAATTACCCATTAATTAAAAAGCCTTATTAGTTAGTTACAATTAATTAACTAATTAATGACCGTTAGTGTTTATTCATCAAATCATATATAAATATAAATAATAAATATACAATTATATTATTATTCACGTTAATAGAATAATACCTAAATGTATAACGTGTGTGACCCCGTAGGCTCGCGTATTTCTAGCCGTATAAATATTCATATGACATGAGCACAAACCCAACAGCTCCCACTTGCGAATGTCTCATTCATATTATATAACATACTAACATTGACAAATAGTCTAGCAACATCATCAATGCTCCCAAAAATACCTGAGTTTGTAGTTTTTGGAAAATAACTCAGCCTTCTATGGATTCAATTAGTCCTATCCTTTTGTTTTAGATACATGTTAAATATGGATATGGGTCAGTAGTCTTTCCATACTTTAACGATTCTGTTTCTCGTATCTGTACCGATTCAGATCACCAAATATAAAAAGAATCATCTTAACTACATGTTGGGCACGACCATGCAAATATCTTATCAAACCAACGAGGGGCCCAGTAAGTATCTAACTCCCACTAAAGTGGAGGAATAAATTTTATTTTGACTATAAGTGTCCGTCATTTACTTCAAAACACTTCTAAAAATAGCCCTTATAACTACCTTTTAATAGACAAACGGTAGGCTTATTATCAAGAAATGCTATCCATACATGCAAAACCCGCTTGCATCTCAAGTCTAAGGATAAACATAACTTTCACCATGTATGTAATACACAAATGTACGCTAATTTTTTTTAAATAATAATATGCAAATAAAATTTTTTTTCATTTATATTATTATTTTTTTTAAAAATTTTTTTTTTTAATTTTCCCAATTAAGAACAATTCATTGTTGCTTAAATACTTAGTATTTAGAGAATTATCTCTACTTACAAAAGTAAGTGGGAGCATCTATAAATCTTGAAGATATTCAAGAACAAAATACACAACCTTCTGAATTCACTTGCTGATGTCATACTAAGGTTAAGCATGAAAATGTCGAACCAAAGTATAATGTGACTCTCGTTCATATATCCGCAAGGATGCCTTATCAATAGAGTGATATTTTTATTTCAATATTGGGGAATATAAGTTAGAGGGTCATAATAAACCTGTTAACTAAGATGAATTATCACATTATAATTATTGTTTTTGGCTTGGAACAGATACAAAGAAAGAACCCTATCTCCGCCGCCGTCATGGCTAAATTGATCTGCTGTTTCGTTTGATCCTATCGGAATCACCATTCATTATATAACGGTTGATTTATTGATGTGCGATCTATGTTGGTGTTTCCCTCCCATTCGCTTTTTTATTCTGATTGGGTTTAGGCTTTCGATCTTTGATTGATCCCTACTCCTAGTGTGATCATATAATTCCTGTGAGGGGGTATCATTTTCATTGTTTCCCTTCTTTAATTATCTGTTATTTGATTCGACGTGATAGTAGGTCTTTCGTTTTTGGTTTTGTTTTGTTTCTGGTAGATCTCCCTTCAATCCAAACTTACTTTTGTTTTTTGTTCCCATTCTATGGCTGCAAGGTCTCGTAGTAATGAGGATAATGTTCAATCCATTTCAAAATATATTTTTATTACGAATTTTCTAGATAGCACCACATCTGCCGATTTGTGGAAATTGTGTCAAGCGTATGGGACAGTGGTAGATGTTTTCATTCCTAATCGTCGCTCAAAAGCGGGGAAACGGTTCGCTTTTGTCCACTTCATCAAGGTCTTTAATGTTGATAGGATTGTCGGGAATCTTTGTACTTTATGGATAGGCCGTTTGCATCTACATGCTAATGTGGTTCGGTTTGAACGTTCTCCTACTCAAGCTTTGTGGGTATCCCCTCCAACCAGGTCTGACAAAGCTGCATCTTCGTTCGTCTCGGCTGTGAAAGGTGTTTTGAATCCTCCTTTAATTGTTTCACCAGCATTTGTATTAGACGATTCTTGTGTGGTGACACGTTATCTTGGAAACCATGTTATGGGGGAGGTTAAACAATTTTCTTCGATTAACAATTTACATATCCTGTTAGCAAATGAGGGGTTTTCAAATGTGAAGATTGCTTATATTGGGGGGATGTGGGTTTTGATAGAATTGCCTACTCCAATCGCTAAAGACAATCTTTTGAAACATGTTGGAGTGGCTTCATGGTTTAACTGTTTGTCAAATGCTAAATCGGATTTTGTGTCTCGAGAAAGGATTGTTTGGGTAGACATTGAAGGGGTTCCTCTTCACGCGTGGTCACGTAATACTTTCCTAAAAATAGGTTCCAAATGGGGTGATGTTCTGGATCTGGAAGAATGTAAAGATGATTTTTTTGCTCGAAAACGTATTTGTATTAAGACCAAGCAGGAAGATAATGTTCTTGAGAAGTTTAAGATCATAGTCAAAGGGAAGGTCTTTGTGGTTCGAGCCAAGGAATTATTCACTTGGTTTCCGACTTTCACAGATGTGCCTGAGATGGGTTATTGTTCCGATGATGAGTCTGCTAAGGAAGTAGGAATGAATCTGTTGGAGTCTTGTTTACAGGCAAACTCAGAGGAGGAGAGCGATAATGAAGTTGTTTCGGACACAAATTTTGGAGATAATACTGATAAAGATGGAAATACCGCTGACTTCGTCCATAATTCTGCAGAAAAGGAGATTGCGAATGACCCTTTTAATATTTACGATTTACTCAACAAGCAGAAAAAGGATGTAGAGGTAACTGATTCGGATGCAAGCATCCCATTTCCTCCAGGGTTCACACCTAAGAATGCCATGTCTAAAGAAGTTGAACAGGATATGCAAACGGTTCATGATCAGTCTCCTAGTAAGTCCTTAGGCTGTAGTTCTCGCATCCTGGAGAGTTCACAAAAAATAGATGAGCAATTACATTCGGAGGCTCTTCGGAAGGATCTTAAGAATAGAGAGGGTGATTCTATATTGGAGGTTTTAGAAGAGATGATCAAGGTTGGACAAACCATGGGTTTTTCCATGGATGGATGTAATAAATATATGGAGAAAATCATCGGTTCGCAAGGAGATCATTTGGTTTTCCGATGAATTGTTTATCCTTAAATATTCAAGGCCTAGGGTCCAAGGCTAAAAAAGATTGGATTAGGGAGTTAAACATTAAGAATAAAGTCTCTTTTTTTACTCTTCAGGAGACCAAGATGGAAAATATTTCAAACATGGATGTTAAGTTTTTGTGGGGAAATTCTAATTTCGACTTCATTTTTAGCGAGGCTCTTGGTAATTCAGGGGGTATTCTTTGTGCATGGGATCACAATGTGTTTTGTAAAGAGCATCATATTATTTCTGATAATTTTGTTGCTTTGTATGAAACGTGGATTTCTAATCAGATGAAGATTTTGATGATTTCAGTTTATGCTCCTCAAGCTGGTTCCTATAAACGTGTTCTGTGGTCTTACTTAGAATTACTTGTAAATCGTTGGAATGGTGAGAGCATTGTAATGGGTGATTTTAATGAATTTAGGAGGATGGAGGAGCGTTGGGGGTCTACTTTCAACGCGTATGGAGCAAGGGCGTTTAATAATTTCATCTCTAATGCGGGGTTAGTTGATCTTCAATTAGAGGGGTATTCATTTACTTGGGCGCACCCTTCGGCTACTAAGATGAGCAAACTGGATCGCTTCCTTGTGACGGACGGTTTAATTTCTTCTTTCCCCCGTGTTTCAGCTGTTTGTCTAGATAGGCATCTCTCGGATCATCGTCCTATTTTGCTTCGAGAGGTATTTACCGATTATGGTGCTACTCCGTTTCGTTTATATCATTCTTGGTTTAGCTTTCAGGGATTTGATCAGTTGGTGACTCATATATGGAACTCTACTAGTCTCAATGATAGTAATGGCATGATCCGTTTCAAAAAAAAGTTGCAAATTTTGAAAAAAAAAATACGTGTGTTTGTTGCAGACCAGAAGAAGAAACAAGTGGGCCGAGTAAACGCCTTAAAAGTTAAGTTGTCTAATATTGATAAAATATTAGATCAAGGAGGTGTAAGTGATGACATTCTCTTAGCTCGTACGGAGTATACGAATCTTCTTCTTGAATCTAAGACTGCCGATGCCCGGGATTATATTCAAAAGGCTAAAATCCAGTGGGCTGTTGAGGGAGACGAAAACTCTAAGTTTTTTCACGGTATAATGAACAGAAAGCATGCAAATCTCGTTATCAAAGGTATTATGATTGATGGAGAATGGGTTGATGATCCCAGTGGGGTTAAAAACGAGTTTCAAAATCATTTTGCAGCTAGATTCCAAGACCCGGGTACTTGTCATGGTAAGTTGGACTTCGCTTTTCCTAATTGTCTTTCGATTGATCAGGCGGCTGAGCTGGAGAAACCCATTTCGAAAGATGAAATTCGAAATGCTGTTTGGGGATGTGGAGAAAATAAATCTCCCGGACCCGATAGGTTTACTTTTGAATTCTTTTGCAAGTTTTGGCATGTTGTGGGGTCTGACTTTTGCACGGCAGTTGAATGGTTTTTTGACCATGCTTCCATTTCTATTGGGTGCAACTCCTCTTTTGTAGCTCTTATTCCAAAATCTTTAGACCCGAAATCGATGGGTGATTTTTGACCCATTAGTTTAATTGGTAGTGTTTATAAAGTTATCACGAAGATCCTTCAGCCTCGGCTTTTGTTGGTCATATCTGATCTAATTTCGGATGTTCAAACGGTTTTTCTCCCTAATCGGCAAATTCTTGATGGTCCCTTTATTATTAATGAATTGCTTGCTCGATGTCATTACAAAAAACAGCGAGCCATGGTATTTAAAGTTGATTTTGCTAAAGCGTACGATTCTATTCGATGGGATTACCTAGAGGATGTTCTTCATTCTTTTGGGTTTGGCTCTAAATGGTGTTCGTGGATACGTGGATGTCTTAACTCGAGTATGGCATCAATCCTTGTTAATGGGAGTCCGACTTCGGAGTTTCAATTTCATTGCGGTTTGAAGCAAGGCGATCCTTTGGCTCCTTACTTGTTTATTCTTGTTATGGAATCTTTACATCTTTCTTTCTCGCGTGTTATTGATGCTGGAATCTTCACTGGTGTTAGGATCGACCCTTCGATCATGATATCTCACTTGTTCTATGAGGATGACGCAGTATTGATTGGTGAATGGTCTCAAGACAATCTTAAAGGTATTATGCATATGCTTCGCTGCTTTTCTTTATTGTCAGGCTTGTCTATTAATATCAAGAAAAGCCATCTTCTCGGTGTGGGAATCCCTTCCTCCCAAGTGCTCGAAGCTGCTACTTCGATGGGGTGTTCGGTCATGAAAGCTCCGTTCAAATACTTGGTAGTAACTATTGGTGGTAATACATCTTTGGTAAATGTTAGCCTCAATTTATTGAGTCGAACAAGGAAGCTCGGTCACTCTACGATGGAGCTTCGGTCTTTAATTAGTTAACGTTGT
>BQNB010214081.1:0-10019 GCA_026074375.1 Tanacetum coccineum
TTGTGTTTTTAAGTGATTTGAAGTGTTTGAAGACGGCTTTTTATAAACACTGTTTGAATCCAGCGATTTAAACAAGTTGAATCCAGCGATTTATACTTATTTGAATCCAGCAATTTATATGTATTTAAATTCAGTGATTTATACATTGTGCATTCGGTAATTTATACGTGAGGCATTCCAGCGATTTATACGTGAGGCATTCCAGTTATTTATATGTAACACCCGCCCTGAGGGGCATCGGATTGCGCAGCGGAAATTAGCAATTTGGTGTAACAAAATAGCATCCGTCACCATGATAATAGAAAATGACTCAAATAAGACGTTTACTGTAACACCCCCATTTTTACATATAGCAGCGGAAGCTAATATGGAGTATTACTTCATAGTACAACATTCATAATCATAGAAAACGACTCAAAAGAGGCGTTTTGGAAAATGTAGTTATCATTCATTAAATCAGAGTTTTACAAAATGCCATTAATAGGCAACAGGTTCCAGAATCTAAAGAAAATGTAAGTAGTTTGAATGATAACAATTTATCCATCTTCAAATCCAGTGCCACTCCGAGCCCATGCCATAAGTTGCTTAATTACCTAAGATAAAACATGCTAAAAAGTCAACACAAAGGTTGAGTGATATTCATAGGTTTTCACTTATAATAGTTTGAATGCAAATTTGATATTGGATTACGTTGTTATACACCCGTTATAAAATAATATTATTGCCATTAGCTCATGAATCTGAAGCCTTGGGATATATTTGATACGTTACAGCCCCAACGGGTGCCTTTGCCAAAACACCCGCAGTTATATTCTAATGATGTGCAATTGGTTACCGGTATGACTGGGTACACCAACGGGGAGTCCAACCCAAATAGATTTATTCACAACATTCGCGCTTACTCTGTAGAGTAACTAACGGTTCATGATATTAGGGACTTAAAGGCAAAATAGTTACTTAGGCAATAATAAATTAGGATAGCATACAGAAATAATTGCATTCATGGTTTAAGCATGTATCCCCCTCGCGGGTTTATAAAACATTTGAAATATTAAAATGCGAGGCTATGAACTCACCTTAACGGTATAGGGAAATTTGATTGATAGCAAAGGTATATGGAATGAAAGTAACGGCTTCATCACACGTAACCGGGGGTAATATGTCAAGTCTTAGTTTGATTGTTATGTTTCAAAACTTTATAAAGTATGTCATCATTGATTGAATTGTTATGGAGTATTGTATCACTGTTCGAGCCATCATAATTCAGAGGTTATTCAGTAAACGTTTGAGGAGCTAGGGCACTTTAAATCGTAAACTCAACAACTCAGTCAGAACGTAATACCAAGATGAAACCTTTTAATATGAAGCTCCCTAGTATTGTGATATGGTATAATCGGTTTTAAGCGTTGCGCTTAATAACTGGAAATGTTAAGCATGTCAAGCGTTAATTAAAGTTATGTTTCGTAAGGTTTTGAATATATTTTTATACTTTTTCAAAATGTTACATTTTAGCCTTGAAAATGAAAAATGGCAAAATATACCCTTGGAGTTTGCATTTTTACGAGTTTGGTCCTTCAACTTTAAAAGATGTACAAAGTAAACCTTGCACTTTGGAATGTGACATAATAGACCCTTATAGTTATAAATTTGATAAAATGACATTTTTAGTCCTTTTAGTTATAAGTTTCAGAAAGTTATGATATATACCCTTTTGCATGAAAAATATATCGTTTTTAGTCCAAAATCCATAATAATGATATTTTTCAAATATGAAAAGTAATTTACAGGTTATATCTTATTAATATAAGCTAAAATATGAAGATTTAACAAAAAAAAAGTTCAAAATAATGATTCGTTAAGCTAGAAATCAAAACGGGTTAAATTAGGGTTTCAAAATGAAAACGCGTAGGTTTTTAATTCAAATTCCTTCAAGACTTGATAAAGTTGTTATATTAACATTATTTAAGCATGTTAAAATAGATTATAACAATATTTAACCATTATAGCTTTTAGATTAAGCAAAAACACAAAATTAGGGTTTCAGGTATACGGTTTTGGATCAAAATGAAAAATGAGTATGAATTAAGTTATAAAACTTTAATAAGAGTATATTTAGGATCCTATGAACATTATAAGAGTGTAGGAGCAGGTATGAAGATCATAGAACCTGGGTTTGAGCTTATAGCTTGTAAACAGGTCAAAATCGGGACTTTTAACTTCGTACGCCTAAAATAACGAGTCCGGGGCTTCGTTTCATGGTTTCTTTTGCTTCACTTCTGATCTTGAGACTTATTAGGACCTCTTAGGAGCTTTTTTGAGAAAAGGATTGCTGCTATTATGGGTTATAGAGGAGGAAGTGGGGGATGAATGAAAATGAAGGGTTTAGGGTCCTATGTATAGTCGAATGGAGTCTTGGTGACCAAGGAGTCTTAGTGATCTGATATAGGACATGTGGAGCAGATAGAGGGTGACTAGGAGAGTCTATATGATGATTTGTTAAGGCTAGAAGCTAGCTTTGATGTGTTGTTCTTCTCTTGGTATGCCGCGGCTAAAGGAAGGAAACAAAGAGATATTTTGGAGCCTTGGTGACTAAGAAAAGGCTTGAGGTGCTTGTAAAAAGCTTTAGGGACATGTGGGTGAGTCATCATGGTGCTTGGTTGCAAGAAGATTTGTCAAAATGGGTTAAAATGCAAACAATAAGGTCGAGGGTTCAATTAGGGCTCATTAGGGCTCGGATTGAGTTTTTAAGCTTGGATTTTGAGTATACTTGAGGGATAATGATAGATATATGTTCTCAAGACTTGTATTAAGGATTATTAACAAGAATTGATAGGTGGTTCGGGTTTAAAATGGGTGAAAATGAGTAAACGGGTCAAAAGTTCAAATTAGGGTTCAATTAGGGTTTTCTAGATTTATTTCTTGTACATTGTTGTTAAAATGGTGAAATGATGATGGAATGTGATTTGTAATGTTGTAAATTAAGTTATTACAACTTATTTGAGTATTGGTTTAGGTTTACAATGGATAAATACGAGGAAACGTGTCATGGTTTAAAAACTAGCTCGGTTTTAGGGTTTAGGGTTTTGAATTAGGGTTTTGAGTGTAAAAATATGTATGAGAGCTTATGAGTAGAATAATTAGGGTTTATATATTGTATATTAAGTGTAGTAACTTGTACAAAAGTGGTGGTGAAGAAATTAGAATGAAAACGGAGGTAAAACGGCTATTTTGGATGTCATGCTTAATGACTTATACATTGTACTTTTAAAGACTTGTACCTTGACTTTTATATTTCAAATGAGATGTTATATTACTTTTACATATGCTTTAGTAACTTTTACATTCACTTTAGATATTAACCTTTCATGAAATTAGGGTTTTAGAGGTATATGATAACAGTTTAAATCCTGTTTTGATATAACGTTGCAAATGGTACATTATATGAGTAATGTACTTTGTAAAAATGATATTAAGATATTGACTTGACATATTATGATGTTTTCTTGACATATATGAAGATAGGACTGTCATAGGTAGGTTGCGTGAGCTCGTTAAGTTATGCAAGCTATGTTGCATATTAAGATATTGGTAATGCAAGTAATGTAATAAAGCGATAAATTTCCCTGAAAAAGGTGGTTCATATATAATAGATAGATAGTACATTGCATCTAACTTAATAGATGGATATTTACATTGATGAAAATTTGCGGGTTGTTATAACTATGCTAGTAAAACAATGAATGAGGCGGAATCGCATTACACCACGACGGAGAAAGAAATGTTAGCCGTGGTGTATGCTTTTGAAAAATTCCGGTCTTACCTCATCTTGAACAAATGCATAGTGTATACGGATCACTTCACCCTAAAATATCTCTTTACTAAAAAAGATTCCAAGGCGAGATTACTCTGGTGGGTTCTCCTCCTTCAAGAGTTTGATTTCAACGTAATTGACACAAAAGGAGCCGAGAATCTCGCGGCCGATCATCTTTCCCGATTAGAAAATCCGTATGAAATAGTGCTCGACCCAAAGGAGGTGAATGAAAAGTTTCCTCTCAAGACACTTAATACGGTGACTTCTCGTAGTGACTCAAGTACCCCGTGGTTTGCCGATTATGCAAATTACTACGCGGGAAATTTTATTATTAAGGGGATGTTATCCTAGCAGAAAAACAAGTTTTTCAAAGATGTTAAACACTACTTTTGGGACGACCCCTATTTGTTCAAAATATGTGCGGATCAAATGATCTGGCGGTGTGTTGCTGGCCAAGAAGCTATTGACATCCTCACAGCTTGCCATAGTGGACCCACCGAGGGACATTACGGTGCCAACTACACCGCCAAAAAGGTTTTTGACTCAGGATTTTATTGGCCCACAATTTACAAAGATGCCCATGACTTGGTCACCCGATGTGACTCTTTTCAGCGTCAAGGAAAAAATTCGCAGAGTGATGAAATGCCTTAAAATTGGAATGTCTTTATCCCTTACTTTCAGTTGATGATAACCAGATCTTAAGTTGATTTTCGAGTGAACACTCGAACCTTGATGTTGGTTGAATAAATCATTGGTAATGGGTAACGATTCTTTATAGTAAGTTTATTCAATTCTCAGTAATCGATACACATTCTGAAAAGATCAAGAGAAAGATGGATACTCCTGGACATATACGATTTTCGGTTTTTTATACAGATAGAGATTAGTGGGTATTTTGCTTTGGTCACCTTGAATGATTAAAGTTTCACTGTTGATAGGAACGTGGATGACTTTCTTGTTGTAGAGAATTTTTGGCATGATACTTGGATAAAATCCATACCAATGATGATGTCGAAATTACCAAATGAGATTGATTTTTGAAAGGTTGATTTAACAAAATTAGGGGGTAACCCTAGATAACAGTACTATGAAATAGTAAGATATAAAACGGAATTGTATTATATCATAAACAACTTGCCTTTGTACTTTACATAGTCAAGATTTGACAAGTGTTTTTATTTATACCACACATCCTGTGGTTAGGTTCTATAACTAGTATCTTAGTAGTCCGAGGGTCCTTTGTTTCTGCAGTTCTTGGTTAGATGACCTATCTTGTTACAAGTTCGACACTTGACAGTGAAAGGTCCTATGTGATGTAAGGTGCATCTTTCACACAAAGGATGATTCCCAGTATACCCATTGGTGGTATTCTGCTGTTGGTGGTGATTATTGCTACGGTTGTTGTTGCGATTGTTGGAGTGGTTATTGTTGTTGTGGTCTTCGGGGTAGTTGTTGTTGTCGGTGGTATTTCTTTCATCATCAAACTTTCGTTTATGGTTATTGGTTTCTTGTACAGAATTGTGTTTCATTACTTGCTTTATTAATTTCTGGGTTATGGTAATGGCTTCTTCCATTTTCTTAATCTCAGTTTGAGGACAGTACTTCTTTATCAAGAGTCTTTTAAATTCAGACCAGGTGATTTTATAGGCTTCTTCTATTCCAATAGACTGGGCAATTGAATTCCACCAGAACAAAGCTTCCTTAGTGAGTGTATTAATAGCGAATTTCACTTTGTTCTTCTTAGCACAATTGCTATGAGAAAATATCGATTCAGTTTGCTTAAACCAGTGAATGAGACCAACAGCTCCTTTCGTACCATTGAAGTAGAAAGGTTGGCAACTCATAAAATTCTCGTAAGTACATTTCCTTACTACAGGGGTTTTTCTTGGTCCAGAGTTCTTATTGGGATTGTTAATAATTATCATCGTTGCAGTTTGTGCTTCCAGAGCTGTGGCAACACCATCGGCAACTAGTTTCCTGATGACAGCATGAGTCATGGCTGATGCTTCAGATGTCGATGTCCTTTTGGGAGGCATCTATCAACATAAGATAGCACGAAATAAGAATGATATCACAAGTCGTTGTCAAAATTTTCATACATAGTGGTATAAAAATTATTTGACATATTGTATGGATTTTTATTTTGATAAAAGTTCTAACAAAGTAATACATATCCTTTGGTATTACATTGCAGGATATAATGGAGAATTTTGGAATTTAAGACTTAGAGATGAACATTCAAACAAACATTTGAATTATTAGACTTCTCGGGGACTGGTTTACTTCCCAGTGGTCGTGGTATGATTCATAATGAGTTATCTAACTTTGCAAAGATAGACTCATCGAAAGGATAATCTGATGGTGGTGTAGTTGACCTAATTGATGATGAAGACGGAGATAACGAGAAATGACATATATGATATTGAAATGGTAAGGTAAAATGGAATTACAACTTTATTTATAGATAACTTATCTTACATATCTTATATATCCCAAAATCTGACAGGTATTTATACTTATGCTACGTGTCATTGGATAAAAAGCGGTAAAGATAAGGTTTTGATCTAGTAGTCTTGGAGTTCACTAAGTGTGTCCCATAAGATTCCTCATATATAGTTGATGGCGATCTTGGATATCCTTAAGGGTCATTTCTAAATCAGAAATCCTAAAGCGAACAAAAGCAATCTTGTCTCTCTGTCCCATATGCTTCTTCTGTAGTTCACGTATTTGTGTACGGGCTTCCTTAAGTTTGGTTTTTACTTCATCAAAATCCCTTGGTATGATTATCTAATTATTAATCAGTCTTTCTTCTAATTTTTCAATATAGTGAAAAAAGAGTTCTTCCAAGTAGTCCATAATACTTTCAACTTGTTCCTCATGGTGTTTTACATGCATCTTGATAGAACTTTTTCCTAATTCATATATCTGAGGTGGGGTAGGAGTATATGTTAGGAAAGATGGCGTTACTAGGATACGGTCTTGCTTCTGAGATGAATTAGATAACGTAGTTGAGGAAGAAGATGGGGAATATATTTGCTTCTTAGGTGGTAATAATTCTTCAGGAACAAAGAAATATCGGGGATCAAATAGTAGTGATGGTGGTAATACCGGAGATGGAGTCAAAATAGCTGGTGGAGTAATAGAATCTTGTGGTGAAATAGGTGATTCCTTAGCATAAAATGCTTGTACGTCCTTTAAATAAGGATTATTGTAGAAAGGTAAGAATACTGGTGGGATCATGTTATCCTTAGAGTTTTCCGAAGAGTTAAAAGAAGTGCTTCCCGATGAAGCTGGGAAATAATCCGATGAGACCGAAGTATAGTTAAGAATATTCATAGAGGAAAAAGCATCCTCAATATTGGAAGTAGAGTAGTTGGGAGAAGACGTCGTTTTGTTAACAACCCAGTCGTAAATAACATAAGTTATTTATAATATAATAGTTATGTACTTTTACATACTATTCCGGAATGTAGTGGCACGGAGGACTTTGATGGTTGGAAAAAGAAATGTGGTTATAGTTAACGTTTTAACCTTGTTCTCTATAACCATGGCGCTGATACCAATCTGTAACACCCCCAGTTTTACATATAACAGCGGAAGCTAATCTGAGGTATTACTTCATAGTACAACAGTCATAATCATAGAAAATGACTCAAAAGAGACGTTTTGGAAAATGTAGTTATCATTCATTAAATCAGAGTTTTACAAAATGCCATTAATAGGCAACAGGTTCCAGAATCTAAAGAAAATGTAATTAGTTTGAATGATAACAATTTGGCCATCTTCAAATCCAGTGCCACTCCGAGCCCATGCCATAAGTTGCTTAATTAACTGAGATAAAACATGCTAAAAAGTCAACACGAAGGTTGAGTGATATTCATAGGTTTAATTTAAATAATTTGAATGCAAATTTGATATTGGGTTACGTTGTTATACACCCATTATTTGTAAAACAATATTATTTCCATTAGCTCATGAATCCGAAGCCTTAGGATATATTTGATACGTTATAGCCCCAACGGGTGCCTTTGCCAAAACACCCGTAGTTATATTCTAATGGTGTGCAATTGGTTACCGGTATAACTGGGTACACCAACGGGGAGTCCAACCTAAATAGATCTATTCACAATATTCACGCTCACTCCGTAGAGCAATTAACCCTTCATGATATTGGGGACTTAAAGGCAAAATAGTTACTTAGGCAATAATAAATTAGGATAGCATACATAAATAATTGCATTCATGGTTTATAGCATGTATCCCCCTCGCGGGTTTATAAAACATTAAAGAGATTGAAAAGCGAGGCTATGAACTCACCTTAACAGTATAGGGAAATCTGAGTGATAGCAAAGGTATACAAAATGAAAGTAACGGCTTCGTCACACGCAACCTAGGGTAATATGTCAAGTCTTAGTTTGATTAAATATGTTTTATATTATAATGATATCATCTTTGATTGAATTGCTATGGAGTATTGTATCACCATTCGGGCCATCATAAGTCAGAGGTCATTTAGTAAACGTTTGAGGAGCTAGGGCACTTTAAATCGTAAACCCAACAACTCTGTCAGAACGTAATACCAAGATGAAACCTCTTAATATGAAGCTCCCTAGTATTGTGATACGATATAATTGGTTTTAAGCGTTTTGCTTGATAACTGGAAACGATAAGCACGTCAAGCGTTAATTAAAGTTATGTCTTATAATGTTTTGAACATATTTTTATACTTTTTCAAAATGTTACATTTTAGACCCTTAAGAATGAAAAATGGCAAAATATACCCTTGGAGTTTGCACTTTTACGAGTTTGGTCCTTCTAGTTTAAAAGATGTACAAAGTAAACCTTGCACTTTGTAAAGTGACATAATAGACCCCTATAGTTATAACTTTGATAAAATGACATTTTTAGTCCTTTTAGTTATATGTTTCAGAAAGTTACGATATATACCCCTTGCATGGATAATATTTACAAAACAAGTCCGAATGGCCATGCAAGCTTATTTTAACATTCCAAAAGATATTTGCAGGTTATAGCTTATTAGAATAAGCTAAAATATGAAGGTTTAACGTAACAAAAGTTTAAAATAACGATTCGTTAAGCTAAAAATCAAAACGGGTCAAATTAGGGTTTTAAAATGAAAACGCGTAGGTTTTAAGTTCAAATTCCTTCAATACTTGATAAATTTGTTATATTAATATTAGTTAAGCATGTTAAAATGGATTATAACAATATTTAACCATTATAATATTTAGTTTTAATAAAAACATAAAATTAGGGTTTCAGGTGTACGGTTTTGGATCAAAATGGAAAATGAGTATGAATTGAGTTATAAAATTTTAACAAGAGTATATGTAGGATCATATGAACATTATAAGAGTGTAGGATCAGGTATGAAGATCATAGAACCTGGGTTTGAGCTTATAGCTTGGGAACGGGTCGAAATCGAGACTTTTAGCTTCGTACGCCTAGAATAACGACTCCCATGCTTCTTTTATTGGTTTCTTTTGCTTCACTTCTATTCTTGAGACTTCTTAGTACCTCTTAGGATATTCTTAAGTAAAGGATTGCTGCTATGATGGGTTATAGAAGAAGATGTGGGGGATGAATTGAAATGAAGGCATAACACCCCTATTTATAGTATTTTCAAAACTTAGAGGCCAAGGGTGCTTAGAGAGCAGGTAAGGACAGGTGTGGGTGATGTGGAGAGGCTATGGAGTGACAAGGATGGTCTATGGTACAAGGTGGAAGTGTTTAGGGTGGTGGTTTAGCCGCGGCATACCTTAGGGATAAAGGAAGAGGTGTGGCTTTATTTTGGCCCTAGAAATGAATCAAGGTGCTTGTAAGCTGCTATGGGAATCAAGGAGGTGAGTCATGAGGTGCTTGTTTGCAATGGAAAGTTTTAAAATGGGTCAAAATGCAAAGAATGAGGTCGCGGGTCATTTAGGGCTCGAATTGAGTTTTTGAGCTTGGATTTCAAGTACATTTGATCAATAATGATGGATTAATGTTCTTAAGACTTGTATTGAGGATTATTAACAAGAATTGATAGGTGGTTCGGGTTAAAAATGGGTGAAAATAAGTAAACGGGTCGAATGTTCATATTAGGGCACGATTAGGGTTTCTTGGTTTTATTTCACGTATAAATGAAATGAAATGATGATTGTATATGATTGGTAATGTTGTAAAATAAGTTATTACAACTTATTTG
>BQNB010214086.1:0-10019 GCA_026074375.1 Tanacetum coccineum
CACCAAGTCTACTTCTTCAAGCTCGTACCCGAGACTCCTTGCCTTTGAAGCTAAACCGGTTAACTTGGATGCAAAATCATTAACAGATTCGCCCTCCTTTATACGCAAGCTTTCAAGTTCTCTCTTCAATGTTGCAAGTCGAGCCGTTCTCACCCGATCCACTCCCAAAAAACATGTTTTCAAACCATCCCACACTTGCTTTGGATCGGTGTAACTCGCCATTTGCAACACCATGTCTTCGGGTATCGCTTGAAACAAAAAGACAAGAGCTTGCTTTGACTTCTTTTCATCAGGTTCTTCACCTAACGTTCTTGGTTCGACCGTTCCCAAAAACATGAGGAAAGCACGTCGCCAAAAAGACGGCTGTTCCTAACAACGGGTGATTAAGTTCTCCCGGGCATGGATTACGTCATATCCGTGCACCCTCGATCTAATGTACGCTTCAGTGCATTATTTCTTGATCAAGAAGAGAAGTCTTCTTTTTAACCAAATGATTTTTCGTCTATGATTCTTCTAAAAATTATTTGTGTTACACGTGTTGAAAAAGGTGTTGTCGTTCAAAAACCAAATCAGTCATCTCAGTTTCTCATCATAAAAGATTTTAAAAGAATTTTCTATCACTCAAACAATGTCTACAGCTCTTTAAATAGAAAACGGGACATTATTTGAGGGGGAGAAATGTGCTAATAATTCTTTCAAAATGATCTTTCAATCATGGAGTAAACAAAAAAGGTTTGACAGTAACGGATCATGATTTAAAAGGGGAGTTAACGTATTTTAACTCATTTAAGCTTTAGATGTTACTTGTTTCATCCTTTAAGGTTTAGAATGCAACATATGGTAATTAGGAACTTACGCCTTTTAACTTGCAACTAGAAGGACCTAGGTTGCCATGGGTACAAGTTTTATAACCCGAACGAGTTGTCTCAAATATATTGATTATAAATCATGTTCGGGTTAACCATTTGAAAAAGTGTTCTAATCAAATCAGAATCAGTTTTCGACATTACAAACAGAGTTTCAAGAAATCTCGACCACTCGAACAAATACAATAGATCTTTAAATAGAATACGGGTCTTTGTTCGAGGGGAAGACAGTGTTTTCGAATTATCTTCAACAAGTCACGGTAATTATATGGAAACAGTTTTAACTTAATGAATAATAATTTGAGGGGGAATTAATTTATTTTAACTCCAAGGGCTTCAGTTGTCATAAGTTAATAACTTAATGGGCTTAAATATAATTTCATGATTAGTGGCTTAGGCTTAAAACTACAGACGACCAAGATTGCCAACACCTCATAGTTTAAAAAGGCTTAGGATTGTTTGGAAATAATTACGTAGTTTTAGAAGCCTTGAAGTTGATGATATGTTTCTGATTCATTTAATTTTCCAAATCAGTCAATCACTAAGCTCATTTTCTGAAGGAGTAGAACTGTTGACAAAAGAGTACACATAGGTTTGATAATTAAGGTGATTCCTTTAGATAGTCAGTAACTATGCAAGAATAAATGTGTACATTCGGGACTTAGTTGCCTAAGTGTTATCAATTTCCGGCTTATTTAGAGAGAAGTAATTTAGACATCCGGACATAGTTACCTTTGATGTTATCAATCTATATCAACTCATCATATAAGGATAAATTACCATACATCCAGGGTCCTTAATTTACTAGAGTGTAACGAATTCGAATTAATTGTGTAACTTCGGATATTTAGGCTTTACACATCAAGTCTTCTCAATGACGGCGTGCAAGAAAGCCGTGAATCTACTTAAGAAAGGATTGCTGATTCGGGGTAAGCTTGTGGAAGCATCTAAAAGAAGATGAAGCTTGCTGACCAAAAAAATTCAACACTTCCATAAGTTTCAAGTGAAGGATCTGGTTAAACACTCTAGAGGTATCCCGAAGAGCCAAATGGACAATACGGGTAGCTCAAGAAACATTTACTTTCTTACATCTAATATTGAATTTCATGATGTCACCAAAGAAGATAAACATAGCTGAGAATAAAAAACAGAAGCGGAAGTTGCAAGAAACTTAGCTGGTAGGTACAAACCAATCTAACATTATCATCTGCTGGAACTCGAGATTCAATCAATGGTGGATGTTCCCATTCATCAAGAGGACCTTGTTGTCCAACGAACTCCACTCATTGACCCTGTTATATCAATGGTTACTGAAAAGACAGCATCAACACCCACACCACCAACCACACAAGCTCATGTTCAAATGTGTTCGACCTCTTGCTGGAAAGACATTTCAAAAGGAGTTTAGAAGTGCTGTTGGACAAGGAAACAGAGACGGACAAAAGACTGTTGCAGAGACAGTTTGACATAACTCATACTTGATTTAAACCTGTCAGTCCAATTTTTATATCATAATCATGTCAACAATAAGAGTAGTGGTAATCAATGTAATTGTCATTTTAATGAGAATTTCATGAGTTTCTCGTTAAACTCCAAATCATTTATAAACTCATCATACTGACACTAACAGAATCCCTCATTAATTGAGGGGACATATAATGATCCAATATAGGCTTGTATTAATCAGGCCATATTTTTCTCCCCAAATTTGAAATTTATAAATAAAATGAGATCCTAAATCGCAATGGGTTGAAATTTTTGATCAGGGGAGAAATGTTATATAATAATAAATCTATAAAAAAATGATATATAAATGACTATAAGCAGTGTACACCTCCCTCCATGTGCCAAAATAATTTCGAATATCGACGCACCATGGTGAGGGTGAAGCATTTAACAAGAAATCAAACAATCGAGGTACTAATGCTTTGATGTTTACATCGCGCGTACCTTGATTGTTTTCAAATTGTTTATGGCGAAGAGACGCGTACCATATACCGAACCATGCATTTACATTAATCAGAGTTATAAGGATGGTATGTGTTTAGGTACATGATCCCAAATCCCGCCAGCGCTGAGGATCTACCCAGGGACACTCCACTATTTATTAGTATGAATTCCTAGTATGATTACAAAAGGAGTAATTGTTGAAATAAGGTAATAGTGCTACTGAGATGGAGCTAGTACTGGCACATAACCCAACAAGGTATATGTAATAAATGTTCTCGTAAGCACTGAAGGGGTTGAAGAATGAAAAAGAAATGTTAAGATAAAGGGTTAAAAGAAAGCAGCCCTCCTTAAATATTAGGCAGAAACCGGGTCAATACATATGCTGTCAGAATCACATGATTGATTGCTGACATTGAAGACAAGTATCATGGACCCCCAAGTTTTAAAAATACCTGCACAACCCCCAAGCCACTCCAGGAACCCACAAATGATACTTTTATATCAGTATCATACGGAGATCAATACATTTCTATTGTCTCTTTCACTCCGAGTTAGATGATATTGAAAATGTGGCAATCTGCTCCAGCTTTCGACTACTAAAAACAAAAGATGCACTATTGAGTCTAGAGCCATGAGATCATCCATAAATCCCGTTAGGACACTAATATAAACTATGCTTGTTCATCACACAATGTGATAACAAGTAAAGATCTTAAGTAGTCTTACGCATATCCTCGAGGTATTGTATTGCCAGAACATCCAAGTGATACGAAAGTACTCATAATGAAGATGGAAATCCTTCTAGAGCCAACATTAAATAAGCTCTTGGCAGGTGACATGTGAGATCCATTATGGATCAAACTTGTGACAAATGGAAAGCAACGGTGGTGCGATTCTTTATGAATCAAACTTGTTCCAGGCAGTGAATTGACGAATAGTTTTTGGAAAACCTCTCGATGTGCTCAAAAACTGATTTTTGAGCACATTGAATGTGCATATCTTTCAAAACTAATGTGTTTCTGAAGAAATTTAATTCTATGTTATAAAACCTTTGATGTGTCACAAAAACTATTTTCTGAGTGACACGCGACTGACTTTTAAATCAATTTCTCAATAATCAGTGGGTTCTTAATTCACTGGTTCACTCACTCTGTGCTTTGTCTACTTTAAGACGCTCCGGTTTAAGAACGGCTAGCGCAGCTGCGAAACCCTGTCAAGGAGATTCTTCAGAATTCTACCTGATCACAGGCAGTATTTATACTGATTAACGGGGAACCGTGGTTCTTGCAACCGTATTCAACGAAGGTGAACAAAGACACTTTCGTTTATTACTAACATATATTTGCAGGAATCCCAGATGGTAGCAGCTAATGGCAAGAGACATGTCAATTCACAACCCCATGCTCATACTTAATATTCCTAATCAAAGTCATCATGATAACTGAAAGTCCTACAACACAACTTCTGCAACTCTAATGCATGCTATCATGATCCAAAAAAGTGTTAGCATGCCGGTCTGAAGGTCACAACATCACATGGAGGAATTAATACAACAAGGATGATTAAAAGATTTACTGTGACTGATGATCTTAAAGAAAGCTCAAAGATCACACAAGTCAAAGGAACTAAGTTCAAAGATCATTACATTATGTACAAAGAAATCAATGCATGAAGAATCAAAGACTACGAGCTGAACACAAGATCAAGATTGCAGAACTTAAATTAGAATTTTCTAGGGTAACCTCCCTTAGGGGGAGATTGTTAGATATTAGAAAAAGACTCGATCACCCCATGTATTTTACCTTTTATTGTTGCTCGTAGTTAAGTAGTTAATGTATAACATTCGGTAATGGGCCGGGTATTAAACCCAATGTGTAAGCCCACTACCTAGGCCTTATGGCCGGTTTTATGGTAACCATATAAGCCTCTTCCATGCCATGGAAGAGGTAGGTTAGTCATTTATATAATACAAGTTCATTTTCTCTCACTAGAAAGTTCTCTCTCACTTTCTCTCTCTAGAACTTGGCTAATCCACTAGTCATTCGATTGTGTTATGATTTCCAATATCCTACACATACCCAGGCCACGTTGGCAATCCCAAGCACTCCTATTGGTTGGACGAACATAGAGAGTGATCCAAGGGCTCAAATTGGATGATTGGAAGTTTGTTATGATTCAAGGGCTAGGATTGAAGCTTAAGGACGCTCCTCAAGGTCTAGAATCATCTCTTGCCAGCTATAAATAGAGAGAGGATTTCACACAGAGGAAAATATCTAGTTTTCAATGTAGCTTTTAGTGTAATTTTAGCTTATTTTTCAGCTTATTGTATTTTCTCTATTGTAATTTCATTTTAACGTTTGTAAACTCTTAATTATCAATAAAATTTCAGTTTCCTTTTAAATTTTGTGTTGAATCATTGTTTTTACTTTTATGCAATTTCGTCTAAAATGTGTTTGGAAGTTGCTTAATAAGCTCAATAAGCTCTCATTTACTCTATAATCTATTGCTTATTCAGTTAAGCTCTACTAAAGCTTATCTGAATAAGCCTTTCACCTAAATAATCTCAAAAATCATTATAAGCTTAATCATGGAAGATAAGCCAAAAATGGATGGGCTTATAGGACTTTACCAGCTTATGAAAATAAGCTAGAGCTTGTAGATAAGCTCTCAAGAGCATTTTAGTCATTGTTTAGAGCAAAGGACAAAGTAAAATCACTTTTACTATTTTAGCTTAATTTCTTAGTCAGCTTAATAAACTGCTTATTTCTGCTTATTCACTGCTTATTTATGCTTATTTAGTCTTATAATAGCTTAATGTGTCTAGTTTATAGTTTAGAATAGTTTAATTTGAGTTTTCATAGAATCTGTCTATTTTAAGTAAAATCTGCTTATTAGTGTAGCTTAATAACTAGTGCTTATTTCTGTAAGTTCTTTGCTTATTTGTTTTTCATTACTATAGTTCTTAATCTGTTTTAACAAATCAATGCTTATTTAGATCTGTTTTAGCTTAATATGGTTAAATAATGTGTAAACTATTTTTGATACTCAAGTCAGTTTTCATAAGCTTTTATTTAGTCTAAATTGTGGTTCTAATTAGTTTAAAGCAAGTTTTGTTAAGTTTGTTGGTTTATTTAATCAAAAAGTCATGTCAGCTAGACCAAATGAATTTTAAACTGCTTATTTGAGTGATTCTTTTTCAAGTGTGGTTCTAATGCTTAACTTTGGTTGCAATGGCATCAATTTATATCTGTCTTGAGTTGTTTTACCTTGGTTTAGCCTTCTTAACATTTTAGTCCTAAAATCAGTCTAGTTTAGTTAGTAAGATAGTTGTTCTTAGAGGTCTTAATTTGCAGGTTAATTGTGGTATATTCTTAGCTTAATTTAGGATAATTTTTGTTGAATTTAGCTTATTGTAATGTGTTTTCAATCTGTTTTGAGTTTTCAGTTGGTCAAAAATAGTTTTTGAGTCTTAATTTTAAGCTGCAAATGTTCATCCCATCTTTAAAAAGCCAAAAACAAAGTAGTGTAACTGTCATTTTCATCTTTCTTTTCTAGCTTATTTCTTTAACCAATTTGCTTAATTCCAGCTTATTTGTGTAATTTGAGTCTAGTCCTTTATCTGTTTTTACCTTTCAGTTTATTTCAAGTGCTTATTAGTCCTTAGTCTTAGCTTAAAATGTGTCAAAAGTCCTTTAAAACTGTTTTTAAGTAAACCGTCTTATTACTTTTTAATGCTTTTCAGCTTATTTTGTCTGCTTATTTCTGGTCCCTAGTGCTTATTAGGTCTAGCTTTAGGTTTGTTTTTAGTTTACTAGTTTTCTTATTAGCTTATTGAGTCCAAAGAGCCAAACAGTTTTAGCTTAATATCAAAACAATTTTAACTAGAAACTGTCACTTTTGATTGTCTTTTTTTTGCTTATTATTAAGTTCTGGTTATAAGTCCCTTTATTAAAGTAGCTTATTTTAGCTTTTTCAAAACGAAAAATAAAAAAAAGGTTTTTACAAAAAAGTATGTCACGTGACTCGAACCTGTGACTAGGGGTGAGCAGAAAAAACCAAAAAAACCAAAACCGAACCGAAAACCAAAAAAACCGAACCGAAAAAACTGACCGAAACTAGAAACCGATGGTTCGGTTTATACTTTTTCAAAAACCGAAAAATTTCGGTTCAGTTTCGGTTTTCGTCCAAAAACCGAACCGCAAAAACCGAACCGAACCGAACCATTTTTATAATAATATATAACTCATATAATATAAATAAATAAATAATACATCCAATTTTTAAATTCATATTTCTTTTGTGGGTGGAATTGTAATATATATACATCTTAATGTTTATATATGTGTTTGTCATGTACGTATGTTTACTGGAATATATCGTTACATATATGACAATGATCATACAATGTGTATTTTCAATTGCATGTGTGTGTCTCATTTATACGTGTATAATTGTAAAAATTTAGGTAAACATTATTAGGCTCATATTCAAAAAAAATAATAATAAGAATAATCAATTTTCTACGTAAAACAAGTTTATTAATATAAATTAGCCACAACCAAATATAAACGGTTTGAAACCGAAAAAACCGAAAAACCAAAAAACAAAAAAACCGAACCACCAAAAACCGAGCGGTTTCGATTTTTAGTTTTATTAAAACCGAATATTTCGGTTTGGTTTCGGTTTTAGCCAAAAACCGACCCAAACCGAACCGTGCACACCTCTACCTGCGACCTCCCCTTCACAACACACACACCTTTACCAGTCACCATTGGGTCTTTTTTAGTTACACTTTCTTTTCATTTAATTCTTATACTGTGTTTCGTTTTAGCTTATTTTGCTTATTTGAATTTTCACAGCTTAATGGCTTTAGCTTTTTGAACCATTTTTCTTTGTAAACCTTAAGAATAGTATCTAGTATTTTTATAAATTTTCTCAAATTTTTAGGATTAAATTTAGTATTTTTAGTTTAATTCTTAGTCTCATTTAGTTTTAAAAATAGTTTTAAATAGTTTAAAAATTCAAATAAATCATTTATGTTTTTTAACAATTAGTTTAATACATTTAGGTTTAAGAAATTTGCATTTTGAGTTTTTATAGTTTTAATTTGTCATTTTAGTTAAATAGTTAGTAAATTTTATTTATTAATTAGTTTTTAATTGTTTTTAATTGCCGTTAGATTTTTAAATTGCCTTAATTCTTAGATTAGTGTGTCTTTATGTGCTTTCCCTTTGCATCATTAGAATTAGAATCCAAAAACAAAAATTTCGATTATTCAAGCACGCGATCACGAACCGAAACAAGATTTTCAATATTCACGCTTCGTTGGGAAAACGACTCGGGAACGATTTGAACTTTATCCTTTCCTAAGGGTATTTTTCTCATCAATACTTTCTGAAAATATATTTTTTTAGCGATTAGCTTATTACTCTTTCACAAGAGTAGTTTGCCTAGTTGCTTTTATTATATTAAATATATATATATTGAACACGAATCAACGAGTTGTAAATTGAAAACAAAGGACCAACAAATTATGACATGTGTCATATATATCTTCTTGACATAAGCTTTTTAAATTCAACATTTCACAAGGTAAATTAGATATAAAGTTTTTCAAATTCTGTTAAACATAATTGCAAACCAACTACCATCAATCATAAAGTTTGTTATTCCTTACTCCTTAAATACCACTAACCAAGCATACGCAATGATTAGTTATAGAATTATAAAATCATTTTTCTGTTTTAAAAAGAAAATTTGAAAATATTTGATCTAAACATGTTTTTGAATTTCTTAGTTTTCTTTGAATTTCTTTTAGGAAATACTCTTATTTTCTCTAACTAAACACCATATTTTTCTTCTAGAAAAGGCTCTTATTTTCTCTAACTAAACACCACCTTCATCTTTTTTTACATATTAGAGTTATGATCAAATGATAAATATAGTTAAGATGAGAAAAAAAATCACACACATAAAGTTTAGAAACATAAAAAAATAAAAATTAATAATAATAATAATAATAATAAGATACATGTTCCTTTATATTTATATGTATTGATTATTAACAGATTTTTCTCTTATATTTTTAGGATATGGTTCTACACATAATCAGAGTGTATTTTTATGTCTATTAAAGAAAGATGTTTACAAACCCCAGATTATAGACAAGAAGACCATAATGAAGACCATATATGGGCGTAAGGCATTAGCTGAATTTTGAGTGACGAGAAATATAAAGGGATTTTGCAGAGGTTGAATTTCCTGTTTATCTGCATATTTTGGAGTCTATCCAATTTTTATGTTTTTTAAAGTCCATTTCAGTTAATGGCTTTGTACCTTGACTACTTGAACCCTGCATACTTTGGATAGTCAAACATTTTTACACTAGGCCTTGGTAAGGTAACTGTAAGTAATTGTCTGTGTTACTCACTGTATTAGGAGTAAAGCATGTCATAAAGTAGGTTTCTCACTAAGAAGGCTAAATGGACTTGCTGAGTAGTGCATGGTGCTAGGAATAAAGAGTTGTAAAAGATGAAACTTTTTGGTCCTATCAATGTATTACCATTAGAGAAAAGGTTGGATTCTTACTGGATTGATCTATTTGTGCGAACGAGGTCTGATTTTTTTGAAAGTCATGTTATACTAGTAAGGATGTAGCTGCTTGTATATGCTTGGCTTTTAAATGATTGACAAGAAATGTAGTTAGTGCAATTATGTCTTTTCAATGATGAGTTTAGGAATAGCTATAACCCACATGATGATGCCTTATAATGGGTTCTATAGGTTTAGTGATATATTTAGGACTTGTTGTTAAGGAAATGTAGTCATGAGGTTATTGTATTTTGTTTTGTATTTTTATTTTTAGTTTTTAAATTTTATTCAGAATTTTAGTTTTTAAATTTTATTCAGATTGTATTTTGTTTTGATTATGAACTGTGATGTAGTAAGTTTTGAGTTTCCACGTATAAGGATGAATAAGGTTACCTGTAGGATGCCTTATGTGTGTGATTCGATCAATAGTATATATATAATAATATAAGCAAACACTCAACCAATTGCCTTTGACCAAGGATTGGTTAAGAGTTCACAAATTAAAATATATATGTTTCCGGAAGTATGATTCCCCGGGTCGTTATGTCCCAACGAGGCTTGAATGGAAAATCGAATGACGAGTTGATAATTGATGCTTGAATGGAACGATGA
>BQNB010214089.1:0-10018 GCA_026074375.1 Tanacetum coccineum
AAGATCTCTAGAAAAGGAATTGAAGTCGATAAGGCCAAAGTTGATGTAATTTCTAAGCTACCTCACCCAACGACCATTAAAGGAATTCAAAGTTTTCTCGGGCATGCTGGATTCTATCAAAGATTTATTAAAGACTTTTCCAAAATCTCTCGACCCATGACCCATCTCTTAGAAAAGAATACTCATTTCATTTTCTTGGAAGATTGCATTCTAGCCTTTCAAACATTGAAAAAGAAATTAACCGAAGCTCCAATTCTCATTGCTCCGAATTGGGACCAACCTTTTGAAATCATGTGTGATGCAAGTGATTACGCAATAGGTGTTGTCCTAGGGAAAATGATTGAGAAGCATTTCCTACCAATTCATTACGCTAGTAAGACCATGACAGAAGTAGAGACAAACTACACAACAACCGAAAAAGAGATGCTTGCGGTAGTTTACGCATTTGAGAAGTTTTGATCATATCTAATCATGAACAAAAGTGTTGTTTACATGGACCACTCCGCTTTGAAATACCTCTTCAACAAGAAAGACGCCAAAGCAAGATTGCTTAGATGGGTCTTACTTCTTCATGAATTTGACTTTAAAGTTATCGATACCAAAGGAGCTGAAAACTATGCAGCCGATCACCTCTCTCGTCTTGAAAACCCTTACGAAAATGTTTTTGATCCAAAAGAGATTACCGAGACCTTTCCTTTAGAGACTTTACATGTGTTAACTTCTAAAGACCCAAGTACCATGTGGTTCGCCGACTTTGCTAATTACCACGCGGGGAAATTCATTAAAAAAGGAATGTCGACTCAAGAAAAAAACAAGTTCTTTAAAGATGTAAAACATTATTTCTGGGATGACCCTTTTCTTTTCAAGACTTGTGCGGATCAAATAATCCGAAGGTGTGTAGATGGCAAAGAAGCTTTCGAAATTTTCGAAGCTTGTCATGGTGGACCCACCGGGGGACACTATGGAGCCAACTTTACTGGGGGCCCATCACAGGTGCCAACTTCACAGCTCGCGAAAGTATTTGACGCCGGATTTTATTGGCCTACGATTTATAAGGATGCCCTACGAAATTGATCCAAGTTTGTGATGGTCATGTCCAACGACAGGCAAAATCTTCAACGTGATGAGATGCTCAATATGCAATCAAGTTTGTGAAATTTTCGATGTTTGGGGTACGATTTTATGGGACTTTTCCCATCGGTCTAGATGGTACAAACCATATATTCTGGGAGCTGTCGATTATCTCTTTAAATGGGTTGAAGCCGGAAAGCGCTCACTACTAACGATGCTAGAGGTAGTTTGTTAAGTTTTTAAAATCCCTTTTCTCACGATTCGGTGCTCCTAGAGCAATTATAAGCGATCGAGGGACCCATTTTTGTAACGATAAGTTACAAAGGTTATGTCTAAATGGTGTCACCCATAGTCTTTCGACTCCTTACCATCCTCAAATGAGTGGTCAAGTTGAAGTCACGAATCGAGGTCTCAAAAGAATTTTAGAGAGGACGGTAGGAGAAAACCGTGCCTCATGGTCAGACAAGCTAGATGATGCATTATGGGCTTTTAGAACCGCTTACAAGACTCCAATTGGATGTACTCCATACAAGTTAGTCTATGGAAAAGCGTTGGTATTTTTTTATCCCCACCTTTTTTTACCCCCGTCGAAACTGAGAACCACAAGCATATTGGGCTTTTAAGATGCCCACTTCAGATCTCAAGACGCGGGCGATCATCGAAAGCTTCAACTCAATGAACTTAGCGAGCTTCGTGATCAAGCTTATGAGAATTCGCTAATCTACAAGGAGAAGACAAAAGAAACTACACGATTCAAAGATAAGAACCGATTCTTCAATGTTGGTGATCAAGTCTTGCTTTTCAACTCCCGATTAAAGATTTTCTCCGGAAAGCTCAAATCCCGATGGTCCGGACCTTTCACAATCACCGAAGTTTATCCTTATGGCACTGCCAAGTTGTCTCATGCCGATGGTTCGAATTTCAAAGTCAACTGCCACCGTCTTAAGCACTACTATGGAGGGGATACACCACCATTGGTTATCCCGGACCTCCAGACTTTCCCTAAGGACAACTAAATTCAGGGATCGAGTCGAGCTTGCGACTCGGTGATCAAAAACAAGCCGCTTCATGGGAGTTCACCCCATGCTTATCCTTTCTATTTTCTTTCTATTTTCTATCTAATGTGTTGTGTTGAGAGAGGCTTGTTCTCTTTCCGATTTCTCGATGTTTGTTGCTTGTTTGTTGTGATTTTTGTAGGATTAACCCAACAATTTCTAAAGACTCTCGTGTCCGGTGTTGTTTCCCGTTCTACTCGAGCTTCTCATCCTTTGTGTGAAATTAGTTTGGGGAGATCCGATATCCTTTCATCATTATCGATTCACGTTTATCTTTGCATACTTCATAAACGGCTTAGATTTTCGTAGAGACCCGACTTTAAACATTGAGGACAATGTTTCGTTTTAGTTTGGGGAAGGGAATCTATCGATTTGATGTTGCTTGCTTATTGTTTTGTTCTCACGTACCTGTTTTCCCACAAAAATAGCAAAAATTTTAAATTTTAAGTTCTTATCAGCTAAAAAAAATTTATAAGTGTTAAGACACAAAAGTAGGTTTTCGTTGGTAGAATAAAAAAGTAATTTTTTGACCGATCTCGAAGTGTGAGTTCTAGCTTTCTCCTTAGCAATCTAATGATGATTGTTTGTTGAGTCTCATGTAGACTTTAACCATGCCTAAACTTAAATCATTAGTAAAAGAATATTGTGCTAATCTCAAGTAGATTTTAAATATGCGAGTTGGATTTTTATAGGCTAAGTATTTGCAAATTTCTTTTGTAAAGAATAAGAGATGATAGTGTTGTTACGAATTAGGATGCTAAACCAATGGTTATTTGGAAAAACTTAAAAGCTTATAAGATTAATCTTGTGATTTTTCTTCCCCGGAGGTCTTATAATATAATTAACTTATCACGTGTTCTCTTTGATTTCTACAAATTAGAGTTTTACTCTTAAAAGTCTAATCAACATATTTAGAGAAAAAAGGTTTATCGATGAAGTCGACATCATTTGTAAATAAGAATTTTAGTTCAAATATATACCTTGGTTTTCTAAAACGAAATTTTTTTATTTGCAAAAATAATGTATTAAAAAAAACTATAAAGATGTAGTTAGTGATTAAAAAGAATGCAAGTTATAAATCCTTAAGTGTTAATAAATAATATACAAACTCCATCGCAATAAAGTACATGGGCATTTGTCGGTTCGCTCCCGATGTGACATCGAATGAAAGGATGGAGGATGTATATTTAGGGTTGGTATCATAATAAGTACGCGAGCTCTTGTCGGAGGCGAGGCCGATGTGTCGTCGAAAGAAAAGTGATTCCAATTTCTAGCCCAATAATGTAAATAGTTATAAAAATGTTGCAAAGATAGAAAATAAATAGTTTAAAAAGATAGCGATAGCGTTGTCGCCCTTCTCTCACCTATATACAATGTATTCTTCTTTTGCTAATTAAGGTCTACGGTAAAATAGTCTTGCTCACTACAAAGCTTTTTCATCAGAAAGTCATGCGTTTCGGTTAGTATTCTCCGGATGGGGTGTCAAAAGCCTTAGCACTTACCCGATGACGGTGGGATCGCTAGAGAAGAAAGTCATTCATGGGACAAGTGAACCAACGATGTCTTAGCTAAGTAGGTTTTTGTTTGCTTTGAGTTGTGATTCTACTAAGTGATTAACATATTAGCCCAAAAGGCCCATGTGTAAAGCTTGGTCGGATTTCTCAACGATCTAATTCGTGGATTTAAATGGTTTAAATTAATTTGAACACACACACCTAAATTTATGATTTATGTCGGGAAGAGGAATTCACAAGTTGTAATTATAAGTAGCTTTAGCATCTTAGTTCGTAATTAGCAGTGATCTTATTTTTAAGCTTAGCATGGGAAAAGTGAAAAATCGGGAATGATGAAGTTATCTTTTAGACACTTAATTGTGCTTTTTGTTCTATGATCCTTAAAGTTACCAATAAGGTAATGAAAACAATACATTATGTCAACACAAATAAGTTGTAGTTAGGTAGTTAATTATCAAGAAAAATCATAAAAAGAGAAAAATCTTTGAAAATGGGAAGTCGGGTGTTTTATAACTTGTGATCTCTTATCTCTCTCAACAAAAATCTTTGCTACTTTTCAAAGGTTTAGTTTGGGGAAGTTTCGAGGTATTTGGTTATAAGGCATGTGATATTGCGTGAGGACACACAATCGTTTAGTTTGGGGAATTTTGATAAGTGTAGAATACACATATCCGTTAATACCTAAAATAACCTAAATAAATCCAAAACAGACCAAAAATGGCAAAATTATGCTTGTATTTGTGTTTTGTGTGTGCAGGTATGGATAAGTCAAAAATCACAAGAAAACAGTCAAAAACAAGCAAACACGGACACGAGAATCAGAAGAGTGCAAAAAGAAGCCAAAGAATCAAAGCCGAAGCCAGAAAAGTCAAGCCTCAGTCAAATTCAGTCAATGAAAGGTCAAACAAAAGGACAAATCCTCAAAATGTTTCACTTTGGTCCCTCAACTCTCACAAAAGTCCAAAAATGTCCCCTCCTCCCTTATTGGGCCCAGGAAAGCTTATTGGGCCTGAAAAACCCAAATGGGCCTTGCCCGGATCCTTAGGCCCAAAACCTTAGCCCATTTCTTTTTATAACAACCACAAGGACCAAACTTGCAAATTCCCAAACCCTTTTATAAACGAGAAAAGAAGAAAAGAAAGACAAGGGCCAAATGTGCAAATTCTTCAAAGTATAACAGTTTTAACTGTCAAAAAGAGGCGCGAAACCCGTTTACTATTCACCCATCGTCCCACTTTCACTCCCATGGTAAAAACAAAGGGCAAATGAAAATTGATGGGCAAGGAAGTCAATTCAAGTGATCATTTACAAGATGGCAGGGAGAGATTAGTCAAATCAAGGCTCTAAGTATCCCTCTATCGTAGTATGCCACATGCAATGGTGAAAGCACAAGAGGTGTGGGTTTTTGTGCTAAACTCACTCACAAAGAAAGCACAAGCTGTCACATCAAGGAATGACAGCTTGGCAATCCTTGAGTGCACAATTTGATCAAACGGCCACAATTGATGCTCAAATGATTGAATAAATGATTGGTCAGGATTAAAAGGATTGGAGAGCAAGGCAAGAGGCTAGAAGGATCCAAGGCAGGCTATAAATAGAGTCTCACCTCTCACACACAGAGATATCTAGTTTTTTCACGTAGCTTTAGATTTAGTTTTAGCTTAATTTTCAATTTCTAGCTTTAATATTGTTTTCAATCTTGTAATCTTCCTTTTAAGTAATGTAAGCAAACTTTTTATTAATGAAATGCAGTGTTTTAATCTCTCAAAATCTCTCTAATTCTTAATCTCTCATTTTTTTAGAATTAAGCTAAAAGCTCAACAAGCCCTTATAAGCTCTCAAAAGCTCTCACAAGTCTCTAAGCTTGTGATAGAGCTCATATTGTTCATCTAATCCTATTTAAACTCTAAAATCAAGTTAATACTTTGGGAAATTTTGACAAATAAGCTATGGAAGGGGGATTAAAAGGGAAGGATCCCCATGGACTATTACTAGCTTATTCACATGAATAAGCTAGAGCTTGTAGCTGATAATTGAGTTCGAGCTTCTGTTTAGCTGAAGCTAAAGTAAGTTTTCATTTACACTTTCATGTTTTTTCCTTAAATTTAGTTCAATTTTTTGTTCATTATTTAGATTGCTTATTTGCTTATTCTATCTGCCCTTATTTTTGTTATTGTATTTCATTGAGCATTACTAGTTAGTAATTTACATTGTTTTTTGTTAAATAGTTTAAATCCTGTATTAGCTTTTAGTGTCTTTAAAAAAACCATAAAACAAAAAAAATATAGTAGATTAATATTAATTAATTATTAAACATGTTTATAGAGCTTAGATTTTTTGCTTATTCAGTTGATAATATGATATTAAGTTGTTTTAAGTAGTCTTATTTATCTGGTTTTCAGAAGTTGTACAATAGATTTTATTTCTAAGCTTTTCTTAAATTGTCCATTTTTAAGGGGGGTTTTGGCATAAGCTTAATTGACCCTCTAAAGTCAAAAGTATATGTGCAAACCTTTTTAGTCAGCTTAGAATTTAGTTAAAAGCATTAGGTAATGGTTTTTATTAAAGTAGATTTGAAAATTTAAAGAATTTGAGTTTTTATCTTTGTTTTACATAGGGCATTTTTTGACTATCTTTTTGCTGTGAAACTTTGATCCAAAGCCTTAAGGCTGGATCTTGCTTGCAATGGTGTTTATACACACAAATTGTGTGTGTCTAAGTGCAGGATTTCGCTTAGGAAACCTGCACTCTTTGTGTTGCACTTGTGCAAAGAGCACCAGTACTAACCAAAAGGTTAGTATTTTGGGTCTCAGTTTGTACTGTATTTTGGCTTAATTCTTAGTTAAGTAAGAATAGGATTTAGGATCTTAGATTCAAGTAATATTAAGTCTAGTTATAGCTTAATATAGAATAAGTCTTAGATTACATTTTCTAGCTTATTTCCTAGTGTAATTAGTGTCAAAAGTCACAAAAACTATAAAGCAAAAACAGTAGGAACAATTAAGGTTGATTGCTAAATTTAATTTTTAGCTTAAGATAATAGTTTTTTATTGCTTACATTGATAGATTATAAGTAGCTAACTAGTTTTGAGGAGCTTATTAGTCTAGTTTAGTTAATATTTACTTTTTTAAGGATTTTTAGCCTTATTGGATTTTGATTACTTTGCTTATTTCCTGACGTTTGCTTGTATGGTAATTTCAGTTAGTTAAAAGCACTTCTAGCTTAGATTTCTTTGTATTTATAGATTAAGCCTCCTCATAAGCGGCCTAGAACACTTTTTTCTTTTCCATTGTGCTTTAATTTGAGTAGAGTATAGTTATTTAGTGAAAACAAGGCCAAACACCAACTTCCTGTAACAGACTTATTGATAATCTGTTTTTAGATCTTATTATTAAGTTTCAGTATAGGTTTATTTTATTAAAGTTGTTTTTTTTTCCACACCCCCAATTTTCTTAATTTTGTGTCCTTTTAAGTTTCAGTATTTAGTTTTTTATCAAAAGTCAAAAAATAAAATATAAAATGCAAAAAGGGGTTGCCATACTGAACCACGACGCTATCACACAAACACCAATCCTTACCAGTTTGCTACATTAGCTCATCCGTCATAGTTTCTTTCTTTTAAATACTTATAAACGTTTTCATTTTCCTTTTTATTAAAAAGCCGTAGCTTAATAAGCTAGTTTGGGCATTAAAAGATGAAAATTGGGTAATGGCCATGCAAGAGGAACTAAACCAATTTAAAACAAATGATGTTTGGGAATTAGTCCCAAATCCTATGGATATGACCATTATAGGAACAAAATGGGTATATAGAAATAAACTCGATGAAAATGGGGTCGTAACTAGAAACAAAGCTAGGTTGGTAGCCCAAGGTTATAATCAACAAGAAGGAATTGATTATGATGAAACATATGCACCCGTAGCTAGACTAGAGTCCATAAGAATACTTTTAGCTTATGCTTGCGCACTAGATTTTAAGTTATACCAAATGGATGTGAAGAGTGCATTCCTTAACGGTTTTATCAATGAGGAGGTTTACGTGGCACAACCTCCGGGATTCATTGACTTCGCAAAACCTAATTATGTCTATAAACTTAAGAAAGCTCTTTATGGTCTAAAACAAGCCCCAAAAGCTTGGTACGATCGACTAAAAGCCTTTCTTATTAAACATAATTATTCCATGGGAATGGTAGATAACACTCTCTTCACTAAAAAGAAAGACTCCAACATCATTATTGTCCAAATATATGTTGATGACATTATATTCGGATCTACTTGTCAAGAAATGTGTGATGACTTTGCCAAGATCATGCATGATGAGTTTGAAATGAGTATGATGGGGGAACTAAACTTTTTCTTAGGATTACAAATAAAACAATTAGATGATGGAATATTTTTTAATCAATCAAAATATATTAAGGAAATGCTTAAGAAATTTGGACTAGAAGACTCTAAGCCAATAAAAACCCCTATATCTACGGAAACTAAACTCACAAGAGACGAAGAAGGTGAGTCCGTAGATAATACCAAATATAGAGGCATGATAGGTAGTTTATTATACTTGACGGCAAGTAGACCCGATATCATGTTTAGTGTTTGCCTTTGTGCACGCTTTCAAGAGGATCCCAAAACCTCTCACCTAGAAGCGGTTAAACGTATCTTCCGATACATTAAAGGCACTATGCATTTAGGATTATGGTATCCTAAGGGATCCGGCATAGAAACAATAGTTTATGCGGATTCGGATCATGCGGGAGACTACGTAGATCGCAAGAGCACTAGTGGTGTTTGCACGTTCATGGGATGTTGTTTAACATCTTGGTTTTCGAAGAAGCAAACCGCTCTTGCCATCTCCACAACCGAAGCGGAATATGTTAGCGCCGGAAAGGCATGTCAACAAGCACTATGGATGAAACAAGCTCTCGTAGACTATGGCATTAGGTTAGACGATATTCCAATAATGTGTGATAACAAAGGGGCTATAGACTTAAGTAAGAATCCCGTTCAACACTCACGAACAAAACACATAGAAATTCGCCACCACTTCCTCCGTGATAATGTTCAAAAAGGGAATATCTCTATAGAAAAGGTCTCATCGGAAGACAACATAGCCGATATTTTAACTAAACCACTTAAACGTGAACCATTTAACTACTTACGCCTAGGTCTAGGAATGATGGAACAAATTAACTAAGTTTTCAGCACTGAAAATTAAAAATGAAATATTTGTCAAAAATCTAAGAAATTTTTTTCTCAGATGGCGGCCCCCTTAATTTATAAAGGGCGGCCCCCTTAATTTTAAGGGGACCGCCCAGACATTAAGGGGACCACCCACTGAAAAAAAAATTCTCTTTCTTTTCTCTGTGTCTAGGCTTCTGTTTTGCACAAAAAAAACACAAGATTGGGAAAAACCTATAAGCAAATTTTTTTTTCCTAATACATATTTCATTAGTCCCAATCCATTATTTTCTAAAGAAAGTCTTTCTCACATCTAGGATCACATGAAAATTAATTTTCATATATTGTTGAAATATGCTAAAAACATTTTTTTTCATAATGGTCTCTTAATTGTTGTCAAAAATATATAATCTAATATATATTTTCGACAATCTTGGTTGAGCAAAACTAAATCAAGGAGCATTTGGATTATTTCTTAGGTTTTGCATGTCTTAGTGTCGAAATAATCGCTACTCCACATTTGTCGCACTTAGGCACACACTAGTATTTGCACAAAAGCTTGTTTCGTTTTTTAACTTAACCCCCTATCATGATTATTTTTTGTGCATTATATCTAGTTGCTATTTCATATGCTCTTCACTCAATTCATATATGATTATATGCTAAAATTGTGTGAAATTGGCTATCCTACATATGTAAAATGTTGAATGCTTAATTGCTATGTGCTAAAAATCTTAATTGCCATAAAAGGATGGACTTGCTGCAAAATTAACTTCCAAAACAGAAACCCTCACACAAAATTTTGAGAAAAATCGAATTTTGGGAAATCTAGGAAATGCTAGAGGGCGACCCCCTTAATTCATAACGGGCGGCCCCCTTATCTTTAAGAGGACCGCCCCCTATTTAAGGGAACCGCCCTAGTATAACACGGGTAAAATAGTATTTTTTTTCCTTTTTACCAAATACCCTCTAGACTTAGCTACTGTTTCCCTAAATTTACAAACTTTTCTTGGATTTGATTATTTGAATGTCCATTCTTCCTAATTTAAACCTTTCCTCCACTATAAATACATCATCATTAATCTTCATCACAATCATCCTCACCAATGACATCTCCTAACAAACCCACATCCAAACCATCAAGGGTAGCCAAAATGAGTGTGAAACCCATTTAGAGGAAGAAACCAAGCATTTGCAAC
>BQNB010214090.1:0-10018 GCA_026074375.1 Tanacetum coccineum
TTGTGATTGCAGGTAGTCAATACTGCTGCTAGTTGTACATTCTTCTTGCTGACAGGCTGGTTGCTGCTGGTAGTACTATGATTCTGCTGTTGGTTTACTCTTTCTACTGACTGAATACATTCATGCTGCTGGAGTTGTTTATGCTGTCAATACATCTATTTATGCTGTTGAACTGGTTTGTGCTGGTAGTATCATGTTTCTGCTGGCTGATTTATTTCTGCTGGTAGTAACTTGTTTCTGCTGTCTCAACTTAGTTTCTGCTGTGCTCAGTTTGATATTGCTGGTTGGTTGGTCTCTGCCACTAGTCACTTAGTTTCTGCTGGTAGTCTCCAATCATGCTGGTATAACAATGTATCTACTGAATGAATAGTTTGTGCTGCTCATATATTAATTCTGCTGCTTGACTTGTTTCTGCTGGTTTTAAGAGTGGTTACTGATGGTTGACTTTATACCTGCTGGTTTTTAAAAAAATGGAAGTTGCATAGTTTTCGTTTTAAATCTATTTTAAATGGTGATTGGCGATTACCACTTGCCTGAACAGGTGGCGTACAAGTTGGTTTTCACTTCATTATTTCAACTTCCAAGGTTAAAATTTTACCAATCAAATTAAATGGTTATCTTTTCATAAATTGGGCAAAATTAACCTAATTAATCACACATCCATTTTTCACACATACACCACCATCATTTATCTCTGTATCTTCAACCTAAATTCAATCATCACCAATGGCGGCACTCAAGTACAAAGATGATCACAACAAGATCACATATTTGGGAAGGGAAAGAGGCTGCGAGGACTTTACAGATATTCTCAGTTATTTGGACCAATCTCCGTTAAGGTACGCTTTGACTCATGACCCTCCGGTCGTGTTTGATTCATTGGTCAAACAATTTTGGGCAACAACTGTTGTTCGCCCAAATGCTGCTGGGTCTCATGACCTAGTCGCCACAATTGACGGCCGTAAGGTGGTCGTGACTGAGTCTCTCATTAGGACTCAGTTACAATTTGACGATGCCAATGGCATTTTTGACATGCCCATTAATGATATTCTTGATGGTATGAGGGTTATTGGGTATCCGACAGATAGAACCCTTACTTTTCTTAAGCACCATTTATCTCCTCAATGGAGATTTCTGGTGCATACACTTATGCATTGTCTGAGCCCTAAGGCTGGAAGTTGGAATCAATTTCCAAGTTCCATTGCCACAGCCCTTATTTGTTTATCGACTGGTAGGGTATATAATTTTTCTCGATTTATTTTAGAAGGGATGATTGCGAATGTTAAGACTAAAAAGAATAAATTTTTAATGTACCCAAGGTTTTTACAAATGCTTGTGGCCATAGAGACAGCTGACCGAACCCCTCGACCCACTTTTGGTTTTACTCGGAAACTGTTTTCTAATATGAAATTTAAATGGGAGGGTGAGCCAATGCCTTTGACACCCCCATGCTTGCCATTGCTGCTGCTGGCGATGCTCCTGATGAGGATAATGCTGCTGCCCATGAAGCTGCTGCTAGTACAACTGAGGCACACCCTGAACCTCACTCTCCTCCGGTTTCCCCTGTTAGGGAACCCTCACCGGAGAGGCAGCATGAGACAGAATGGGTAGTCCCTCACCTTGTCTCACCTGTTACTGACTGGAGACCATGGCCTTCTGTTCCTGCACATTCTCCCATTAGGGATCTTACTCCGGAGCCTGCGTCTCCACCTACCCCGCCCGCACAGACCTTTATTTTTGAGGAGCCATTAGTGTTTGGCCCTCCGCCTAGACCAGCTGGGGATGTGGACCCTGATGGCATTGAATCAATTATTTTTGGTCCTCCGCCCAGACCCCATGTTGACCCTGACTTTGTGGAACCCATCCTCTATGGTCCTCAACCTAGGCCTGACAACTATCGTGAGCCTGAGGACCTTGATAATCTCTTTTCCATGGAGGATGACACCACTCATGGTGGATTTCATGAGGATTCACCTGTTCGGCCCGATGATGCTCCTACACCAACAGCCGATGCTGCTGGTAGGGCAGAGGACCCTGTTCTACTAACTCGTTTATCTGAAAAGCTTGACAGGTGTATGGGACGTATTGACTCATTGGAAACTGAGCTGGGCACAACAAAGAAAATTATGGGGGATGCTATTTTGACACTAGTTTCCAGAGTCAAGAAGCTCGAGAAAACGGTTAAGCAGTTGCGGACAACACGGTTGGTGGGTGCTGTCCCTGCATCGGAAGGGGATGTGGACATTCAGGATGATGTTGACCTTGATGGATTATCACGTATGGCATCTGCAGCTCTAGGTCCTGATCAAACTGCTGTTCCTTCTGAGGATGTGGAGGAACGCGAAGAGGAGGAGGTTCCTCTAAGGCGTAAGAGGTCTGCTTATCGCCGTGCCAGGACAGAGTTTTCTACACCAGCCTTTGAGCAGTTTCAAGCTCATTTTTCTGCTGGTCCTTCTCTTGCTAGACAGGGCTCAGGCTCCCTATGCTCTGATTTTGGAAATCCCCTGAGATTCTTGCAAGGATGCGCAAGCCAGTAAACAGCTTTTGAAGAAGAACAGCATAGTAACGACTGTTTCAAAACATTACAGGCCCGAGGCTTTGGCCAAGAAGACTTCCAATTGTTTCTGATCATCGCGCAAAGGAATTAATACTCATGGAGCGTATACAGAAACAGATTTGTTGAATTTGATGATGCAATGTGTTTAAAATCCTGCATTTAGCACGCAGTTGTTGGGAGCGCTGATGTCAACATAGAGGCGACAACTTTATTGACGTATGACTGCTATTAAGGTAAAGAGAGCGCGCCTTGCTGATTACGTTTTAAGAGCACTCTAGGGTAACAATGAAGCATCATGTCAACACAGCTGATCAACCTTAGTTAAAAATCAATGGGTGCTGCTCCATAATGGCACCATAATAAGACCAGCTGTTAAGCTTGCCCTAACAAACTGCTGGAAATGGAAGAGTACAGTAAATCTGCAGACTCTTGAAAAGGACGCTGTTGAGTGCTTATTACAACCTCTTTCGACCAAACCTGCTATTACTAGACCTACCTTCTAAGCACAAAGGGTGACACTGGCCTCCTCACACCAGCTTTTGTTTCCTTAGCTGCTACAAAAACTATACTTGCGGTGGTGTACTTCAAAATCTGCTGAATACATTTGGTGCTCCAGGTTCTGTCACTACTGTCCCTACTTTCAGACATCAATATGATTCCTGCTAGTGTTCACACCATGAAGTATGGTGTTCACCATTATGCAAATCCCCCACCCCCCCCCTGGCCTTGTTTTGTTTTGAAAATTATTCTTCCCCGCTCAAATGTCGCTACCTGAGCACATACCATTGATGTTTCTGTTCGAATCTACATCAGGAGTATTAATGATTTTTCCTTTCAAGTGATCGAAGAGGCAGATTGGAACTGTCACGAATTTGCTGTCGACCCGTGACTCCGGATGACGAAAGTCGTGCTGAGATTCTTACCGGGTAAGACTATATTCCTGGCTGGTGTTGTGTTTGTGGACATACTCCCTGCTGATGAGTATTTTGAGTTCCACTTTAAAGGTTAAACTTGTTTTCTGATTACCCTCGTCCTCTCCTCACTCGATCCTCGTCCGTAAAAACACATCGTGGGTAGAAGCAGTATTAACTTTTTATGGATAGAAAAACCATAACGACATTTCATTCCGAGCGAGTGAGAGTGATAAGAAATATGGAGCAATACAATTCCCCTCTTCCATAAGTAAATTTCAAGATGGGAGATGGTGATTCCCGCCGGTAACCAATCAAATACCATCTATATTATCACCGAACAGCGGTGAAAGAGTATTGTACCTATTTAAGAGTTGGCTACCAATCACGTCTATCGTGAGGATCCTCCTTCTTTTGCGCGACGACGAGGAAATGAAGTATACTTTTCGCTAAACCCAGATGCTAGGATGTTGGAGTAATCTCTGGAGGATCTGTCAATCTGTTGTGTCGTCACTTCATTCTGATGACTTGAAGACTTGTGGTGCTACCACAAGATACTGGATATGTGTGTAACTGAATTTGTACCCCCTAACTCTGTTCGTGTCCTGATTTAACGAATGGCGGAACACTGTGTAAATTTTTGTGACAAGTTCTATCCTATCCGGTCAAACACTGCTTGAACGGATGTTACTCACAGGCTCCATTTTCCACCCACAATACTGTCGGGATGTTTTTGTTGCTGGGAGTCGTTATTCAGAACGTACACTACTCTTACTGTCAATCTTTGAGTCCTTTGCCTCTGCTCCTTTAATGTTTTTCTGAGTTAGTGTTGTATTTCTTCCATAGTTTAGTTGGTTTATTTAAGAAAAAAAAATACTAACCAACACATGTCCTTTGATATAATATTATATCTTTGTGTTAGTGCTTGCTCTACACACAAATGGTTTTCACTCACCAGGGCTAACAGCTAAGAAAGATCGCTCACCAATCTGCAAACGGCTTTGTGTTAAATCAAATACGTGATAGCTAGTAAAGGGTTTGCTAAAAATCCTAGCCTTCACTCACCATGTTCTTTAACAAAAAGTACTACCCAAGAGGGGAACGCTCTTGGTAAAGTACAGCCAAAATCCGTTGATTGTTCCCAGTTAACCAAAAACTGGATGTTTCATTTCCATGTTCCTTTGGAGAAAATGGCTATCCAAGAGGTACGCTCTTTAAAGACTTTCTCAAATCCGTTGATCGTTGACAATTTACAAAAAATTGTATGTTATCAACTCACCAAAGAACTCTGAACTTTGAAACGCTCCATGAATTCCTCAATCGTTTCTCCATCTTTCTGCTTGATGTTGTGAATTTCCACTGGGTCCTTCACATGCTTCTTCTGTTGCATAAAGTACGCGAGGAAAGCTGCTTTTAGATCCTTGTAACTATCGATGCTTTCTGGAGGTAATTCATCGAACCATACCCTCGCGGCCCCTATTAAGGTGGAATTGAACATATGGCACCATGCAGGCATTGCCCATCGTTCCACTTGGGCCGAGGCTTGGAAGACCTTTAAGTGGTCTTCTGGATCTCCAGTTATTCGCATCTTCCTCGAGCTTCTAAAGTTGTGAATCCGAGGTGTAAACGGATCCACATCCTCGCAGCTCCAAGGTACGGTCAGGTCTTCCTCTAGCGTCTTGCGCCTTTTATCTCTTGACTTCCAATGGCCCGTGTCACTGGTGCTGCTTTCAGATCCGCGGGATGATGGAGATTCGTTTTCTCTCCATCTCCCCGTGCTCCTGGATCGACGTCTGTCTCGAGGGGGTCCTCTGTACTTGGCCCTAGTCCCTTGGGAGGAGTAGATATCATCGTACGACTCTTCAATGTTGCGGAGGTGATCTCTGTGTCGGGGGCGGTCTCTACTGAGGGAGCGACTTCTAATGCGGGAAGGATCCCTAGAGCTTGTCCTGCTCGGTCTAGACCTTGTCATGCTTGGTGAGTAGGTATCGCTGAGCCGTTCGTGTACACTTCTCCTTCGACGGCTCAGACGATTGAACATGCTCCCGTCATTGTATCTCAAGCGGTCCTGGACCCTAGGCCTCCTTGAAGAGGTGTGATATCTCACGGGTGAGACGCCAGCACTTGAATTTTGAGAACCCTCTCTTATTCTCCGACCTTTTTCGGAGCTTTCCGCGAAGTCCAGTCTGGTATGAACTTCTTTTCGCTTATCGCGACGGACTTTATCCATGATAATGGGTAAGATGTCTTCATAGTGTTCCTCACAGAAGTCTTGGATGTTAACTTTATCCCTTTCCTTCTGCGTTTTTTCTTTGTTCGCTGTTTTTGTGACGGTGGTCACAATTGGGGGTGTGTTAGCCGCTGCGCTCATTCTTCAGAGTGATTCCCAGTGTCGGGTCCCACGGATGGCGCCAACTTGTTGATACAAAAGTTAGGCTGGATCGGATTCCCGAATAGGTAGTTATTCGGGCTGGGGAACCTTATTCTTGCACCAAGTGAATTTCGTTGAGGACCCCTACACAAGGAATAAAGAACACGCGTTAACCTTATCGTGGGAGCGGATCCCACGATTAGCCTCTGGCGTGAGAGTAAGTATATGGTTTTTGGAGAGTAATCAAGTATGATTAGGGTTTTTAGTGATACCTCATTGATGATGATTGTTGATCCTTTTATAGGCCTCTTGCTCATTAGGGTTTCCCCATAATTCGGCCTAAGCCTTATCTTACAAAACCGGGATTTGACATTATCTTGACCTATTTAAACTAACAGAATATATCCCCTACTTAATTTAGGGTTATCCGTCCCTGAAATAGCGCATAAATCAGTTGTATGCAGAATACAACCGTTGGAGACCGTGCCATGACAGCCGCGTTCCGGACAGGTGTCCATAACCGCGACCATGACACACTATCGGGTCCGCGACCCGTGACCGCGACACAAGTTAAGCCCACAAAGAAGTATGGGGCCATGCCCGGTCTGTACTATACGTCATCAATGTGTAAATTCTTTCTCAATCTCAGCTAGTCATTTATTACCAATAATTTTAAATAAAGGAAGACGTAAACACTCACTTTTAGAAGAACTACTAAGCCTACACATCTAGGAGTGAGTTTGTGTTTTAAGATATAAGCAGCAAGTAATACATTATTGATACTTTTTCAATCGCTCAAAATCATGCCAAATTTAATGTTTGAGATTTAAGTTTTTAACCCACCTTGATGGTTATTTATTAGTATTTAGACTCATTATTATAAAAGTATTTTTTAATTTATAAGCTCACGCCGTACTTTTGGAACAAATTGCGATATGGAGAGCTGTCAGGGACGGGATCCAGGGGACACAATTGCGCAGGTGCATTTACGAAAATTATAGAAAAAGGAACGCATTTTTGAGACCAGGTTTGCATTAGGGTAAAATTTTAAAAATTTAACACTAGCACAAATTTACAATATTTAACATATGCCGCAAATTTCATGGGGGTCGGTGCCACCCCTGGTTCGTAGATAGCTGTTAGTAGGTCTAACAAGCGAGATTGTCGCGCGTTGCCGCGGGGCATAATTTTTGACGAATCGAATTTCGAATAAATATTAGGTTATTGATAGAGTGAACGACTTGTAGAATGGTAGGTTGTTTATATAATTTAAACTTTCATAGGAGTTGGACGTTCTGATCTATCGTTTACTTAAAGTTATCGTAGAAGCATTCAACTTCGTTGTTTTGTAGCATATGCGAAGATATTTTCGCGGGTATTTTTTGATTGAACTGGTAGATATGTGTTAATACAAATTTGATAAATAAAGTTTTCTATATAAAAACGTCGTAAATAGTTAACAGTCGGAGGGTACGTTTTGTAAAAAAATTTCTATGTTGAGCCGCCATGCTATATGGCAAAAAGTATACGTTTATTTAAAACAATTTAAATTATAAGAATTGTACGTTTCTGACCTTTGTACAGAGTTTGTCGTTTTATTTTAGAATGTTATGAGGTAATTCTATGGGGTGTTTTGAAAAGTATATATATATTTTTTAAATATATACTTATTTTAAACCTTCATATTTTTTATAAAATCATACGTATGTCAATAGCATTGCAATATTGGGATCGTTTTGTTCGCAATTCGGAGTACTATCAGAGGGTACATTTTATTTTTCTGATTGAATCGTTAAATATGTGTTATATAATTTGATAAATAAGTTTTAATATATAAGAAATTCGTAAATAGTTAATAGTTGAGAGTACGTTTTGTAAATTTGTTTATTTTTTTCTATTTATATTAACTTCAACATTTTATATACTAATCGTTTTGTATGTCGGAAGCATTGCAATATTGAGTCGTTTTGTTGCAATTGGATGCTTTTCAGAGGGTTATTTTTTTTCTGAAATGAATCGGTAGTTAAGTTATGTGTTATATATTGAAACATAAAGTATATTATATAAAAAAGTTGTTAAATAGTTAAAGTTGATAAGGGGTCGTTTGTAAATTTTTCCAATTTTTTTTTATACGTTCGCTGGTTTTGGGCTCGGTGATTTTGGGCTAATGATTGGCAGCCAAAAACCGGGTCGGTTGAGTTTGCTCAAATGTATAATACAAGCAGGATTAACGCGCGCTGCTGCGGGACGTTAATTTTGTCGCACGTTGTTGCGGAGGCAGTATTTTTTTTTTTGTATTGGGTGCGGGTTTATTTTTGTGCGCGCTCTCATCGTGTTAATTTGTTTGTTTTTTTTTAATTATATTGGCTTATTTGTTAGGCTTCATGTTTATAGTTTTTTTTTTTTTTGGTATATGAGTTTATTTTTATTATAAATTTTATGGGCTTACGGATATTGCTTGTGTCCTTAAAATGAAAAACGCGCGAAAATCGGTCCTCTTGTATTTTTTTTTCCCGATTTGTGGCAACATTTAAAAAAATAAAAAGAACTGGGACGCCCAAAGAGATGAGCGCGCAATAGAAATTGGGCCAAAAAAAAGTACATGTAGCAAAAATTAATAAAAGTGGGCTTGGTCCCACGCGGGCGCCCATAAATTGGCCCAAAAAAGTCACTGTAGAGCAAAAGGTGTGGGATGTTAGGAAACGACGTCTGTTTCCAGTCGTTTCCCACCTCAAATGTTATACGATTTTGTGGCAACATTTAAAAAAAAATTGAGCCGGCCCAAAGCGGGAGCCCAATAAATTGGGCCAAAAAAGTCACTGTAGCAAACATTAAAAAAAATTCAGTCCGGCCCAAAGCAGGAGCCCAATAAATTGGGCCAAAAAAGTCACTGTAGCAAGGTGGGGACATTTAAAAAAAAATTCAGTCCGGCCCAAAGCAGGAGCCCAATAAATTGGGCCAAAAAAGTCACTGTAGCAAGGTGGGGGAAACCACGTCGTTTCCCACCTCAAATGTTATATATATATTAATATTATTTGTTTTGTCTACACATGTTACAATTTTTACCGTACGTTGTGCTGGGGGCTTCTAGTATAATGGGTATGACACCGCTAAATTGTTTTAGGAAGTTGCATGCAATACATTGGAACCGAACCATGATATAATTTTTGAACCGTAATATAATAGAGTTGAAAAGTGAATTAAGATGCATTGAAGAAAAACCGATGGATATGGTGCATTTAGAAAAATTAATTTTTTTTTCCATAAGTTAGCATTAAACCGAAAAATCCATGGGTTCCCGGGACCCCACGGGACCATCATGGTTCCGTCCCAAAGTTTTAGCAATAAGTCAACTCCACCATAATCACTTTTTCAAAGAGATTATTTTACAACATGTGATAGAGATACGTGATCTTGCAAATATATGAAGTCGTAATGATGTAATGTAGACTCATCAGTTAGTTGCACTTGACTAAAGGTGGTAAATATGTACAGTCAGTCCAAAAACAGAACTTACATTAGCATAATCTTAAAAAGATCGCATAGTGGCAACAGTAATAACTTGGATGCGTCGGAAGTTTGTTGGTGATGGTTCTGTCAGAAGTTAGTCGGAAAAATTTGTGTTGGAAATTTGTCGGTAAAAAATTCCGTCACAAATCAGTCGGAAAACTGCAATAATAAAGCAGAATTTCCTCACAAAGTCGCCAAATAACTGGACATGATATAGATCAAATTTATGTAATCCTAATAAAGCATAAATAACTAGAAATAAAAGCCAAATAACTAAAAGCTCAAATTGATAATTCATAATGTAACATTTTATAGCAGGTTTAGAACATGAATCCCGATTAACATAAACTTAAAAGAAATCCAGGTTTAGAACATGAATTCAGGTTTAGAACATGAAAAGCTGAAAAGATTCGAGTGTTATTCGACTATTGAGGGGGACGTGGATCGTTAAATTTCTTTAGCATCAAGTTTGTTGGGTTTTATGATCTAATTAACCAATTAATTAACACGAGTATGCAGCGAAATTAAAGATCACATGTAGAACGCATTAATTAACAAGGATAGAAGATGTATACATTTTAGCACGAAACGATACACCACTTAAGGTAACCGTTAACACCGTCTTCTATATACGCGTGTGTATTACGTCACACGCGAAAACCCTCCAAG
>BQNB010214094.1:0-10018 GCA_026074375.1 Tanacetum coccineum
TGTTGGTTTCCATAGGAGTATTGGCTATCCTTATATTAGAAAAACCAAATTTCTTCAAGATTTCACCAACATACTTGTCGTGACTAATGAAGATCCCATCCTCTTTCTGCTTGACTTGTAAACCCAAGAAGAAAGTGAGCTCTCCCATTGAACTCATCTGGAACCTTTTGTGCATTATTTGCTCAAAATCTTTACACAGATACATTTTAGTGGAACCAAAGATGATGTAATCTACATATACTTGTACTAGTAGAATATCATCCTTGACTCTTTTTATGAACAAAGTATTGTCAATTTGAACTCTGTAGAATCCATTGTCCAGCAGATAGGTAGAGAGAGTCTCATACCAAGCTCTAGGAGCTTGGTGTAGACCATATAAGGCTTTCTCCACTTTGTAAACTTTTTCTGGAAATTCTGGATCCACAAAACCTAGAGGTTGGCTTACATATACCTCCTCTTTAATAGTACCATAGAGAAAGGCACTTTTGACATCCATCTGGTACACAAGAAAATTCATGAATGATGCATATGCCAAAATAACCTGATTGCTTCAATCCTAGCAACACGAGAAAAAACCTCATTATAGTCAATGCCTTCTTCTTGTTTGTATCCTTGTGCTACCTCCCTGGCTTTGTTTCTAACTACTATACCCCTTTCATCTTTCTTATATCTATACACCCACAAGGTAAGGTCAACTATGGTCCAAACCTCTGATGTTGAACTGAAGCAGCTGTTCTTGCATTTGCATCAACCAGCATATCATCATCAAGGGCTTGAGCTATCTTTGTGGGTTCTTGCTGAGAGAGGAAACAGGCAAATAAGCAGTTTTGGAAATCTTTGTGATTTGACCTTCTCTGCTTTTGGATGTAGCTAATCATAGCATGTTCTCCAGAACTCTTCTTTGTCATGCCCTTTGTTTGTACTGTGGACTTTGGATCTCCAATTATTTGATCTTTAGGATGAATAGAGTGTACTCTAGTTGTGGGAATTGGACTGAAAATAGTTGAAGGTTCCATGTTGTTGAAATCAGCCTTTGCACCCATAACTTGATCAGCAAAAGGAGAATTGTAAGTGTCCAAATCTTCATCATCAAAAGCACTGCCAAAAATGCCAGTATTTTGAACTTCAGCAGTATCCTCCAAATCAAGCATGAGAGGATCATCTGGAAAATCATTGACATTATTAGAAGTTCTTGGTGCACTAGCAGCATGAACTGGTGTGCTAACAGTATTAAAACTGTTAGTACTGCTGGCTCTAGTAGCCTTCCCTTAAAAAAGCTTCCTGTTACACTGTGCTTCAAACTCTTTTCTAATAGCATCTGATTGCTTTGTAGCCTTATTCTCTTGATCCATCATTTTTTTAAGAACATTCTTCAAGGCTTGTTCATTCTAACTTGCTGGTTTTTGTATAGGAGTTTCACCAGCAGCATCATCAGCTGTATTATTTTTATATGTTTTATCTGAGCTCTTGTAGCTTGAAGAGATAGAAGACCATAATGGGAACACAATATATTGTTGAGTAGACACATTCTTTTCTTCAGATAGTCTAGCATCGATACTTTTCTTCAAACCTGTATCACCATTAGCTTCTTGTGGACCTGCATTTTTATTAGTTTGATTCCCTATAGTAACTGGTTGATAGTTCATAGAATTTGTTAAGGAATCAATATCAAAAATCAAGTTAGGTCCTTGTCCTGCAAAATTTGGTTTATTTTCAAGAAAGTTTACATGCATATTCTCTTCAACTTTTTTGGATTGAGAATTAAATACCGTGAAAGCTTTGCTATTTACAGAGTACCCCACTAAAAACCCTTCTTCAAGCACTTCCCCATCAATTCTAAAGGGTCTAGGGTATTTAGTATAGTAACTGGACATCCTATAAAGTTTCAAGAACCATACGCTACGAGGTATTTTTTATTCTCCCCCCCCATCCTTATCCACAAAAAAAAACAAAAAAAACAAAAAAAAAGAAAAAAGGAAAAAGGAGGAGGAGATCCCCCCTAGTTTTTTTGTTTTTTTTTTTTTTTTTTTTTTTTTTTTGCAATTATAAGTTCATAGCGTGTCTTGTTATGTGCTCCTAGTTTTTTTCGTCTCTAATTGGTCACTAAACACCCATCATTTATTTTTTTCTTTTTTTTTTTTTTTTTAATTTTTAATTTTTTTTTCTTCTTTTTTATTTTTTTTTTTTTTTTTTGTTTTAGAACATAACAAGCCAGTTATTAACCTGCTTTAGCCTAAAATACATTTAGGTAGAAGTAAGTCTGCTAGTCTATATGATAATTTAACCTCTAGCTTCTCAATCAGAGTCCTAATTCTCTTCTCTCAACAACTCATTTTGTTGCTGCGTTTGGCCAACATTAAATTCATTTTCCCTTTTTTTTTTATTTCTTTTTTTTACCTTTTTATCCTACTTTAAATACATACATAATTCATTCATTTTCCATGTTTTGAATCTGTCCCATTATCTCACCTGATTTATTTAACCTTGATGGTTAACTGCGTTTTTCTATTTCTGTATAAATCTGTCTATAAATTCCCACTTAGTCTCCTAATCTCTTTAGAGGCCTAAGAAGAAAAACAGCTAAAAACATGCATAAATGTACATCAGGTCACTACAAGGCAATATGTCTTTATGACAGTTTGATATACTCTAACAGTGGTTACGACCAATAAAGTTCCATATGCAATCATCTGTATTGCGTTGGCCTGATAAGAGCATCATATAGTTTCGCCGTACAGTAAAAGCCCTGTGCTTCGCTTTCCCTTATGACAGCAACAAATATAGTATGTAAATGCATCCTTTAATTCATCTCAGCCCAAGATCAATGATCCTTGGCGACCTAATAACTAAATACATAAACTATACTAAATAACTAACTAATATACACACGCTTTCTTTAGTAGTGTCTAGACTCATTTACTTATATGAGAGTTGCTTTTATGTTTTCTAGACGATGCTTTTCACCAGACCCTAAAACCTGTTTAATATACGTTAGGATTTTACATTAAGTACTTACACAAGAAGATAAGTATAAGACAAAATACTAAATCATTTAAATTTAACTTGATCATTATGATATCTTCTATCTTTTAATTTAATATTTGATGATCTCTCTAGAATCTTCAAATTCTTCCCGTCTTTTATGACATTCAGCTTTACGTCTAAGATCACTTTTTTTGTTTCTATTTTCCTATATATGTCCACTTTGTCTCATCAAAATCTCAAGAATCTCAACAATTCTTCCCTTAATTTGCATTGAATGATTCGAAAAGCTAACAAAGGTTCGACGTACGTAACTTCCCCTTAAATAGATGAAAGTTGAGATTGTAATCATCTCTATGAATTAAACAAAATCTATAATGCCTCCCTTGAATTAAGATCCTCCGTGATCATGCCGCCACACAAATTAAAGCTACAAATACACTAAAACTTATATATACTACTGCCCCTTTTTGTATCATTCATATTAGGGGGCTCTTCTTTTTTTTTTTTCTTTTTTTTTTTTATTTTTTTTTTTTATCTGTAGATATACACTGGATCATAACAGCATATCAGAGTGCTACAAGTCATATACCACACTACCAATCCATCCTTCTAATGACTCAAAATACCCGCCATGAAGCATAATAAGAAAAATGACTCTGAGTAGTAGAAACATAAACTAGCAGTAGTAATAAATGACTAGTAGTAGTAACGCAACACTTCCCCTCAAGTGGTGCATGTAGATGGTTAAACATGTCAACAATAAGCTTCCCCTAAAAAGTATGTTAACCATCTCTTGAATCTCGAACTTAGTAGGCTCTATGTAATGATCACTGATGAAGAAAACTGAGTATAACGAACTTGATGAAGAATTTACCAAACTTGTGTCTTATGTCTTGTTTATCCACGTGACGTCGAACTCATACTACAAATCATAAAAGTATAAGTAGACCACAACCACTTGAAAGAATCCTCATTTATCCTATAAAATGAGACACTGAGCATAATAACATAACTCCTTTAAGTGATAGTGAATGTGAGCATTGAGCATCATAAGAAAAATCACACATTGCTAGATTATTCAAGTCTTCGTCAACACTATTTAAGCACGAACAAGTTATCTTTAAAGTGTAACACCCACTTTAAGATATGATAATAACACGCATCTGTAAAACTCAACTACAACATCAAATAGGTGATAATCGATCGTCTTAGTAATCATTTTTTTAATAAATATCCAAAACGAGCCATAAAATCAATAAGAATAAACTGAAATAATTCTAGTTCTGTCCAAGATCCAAACCATGTATGTCATTCGATAACCTTTCTCAGCCGAGAATCAAAAACCTTTACTGGCCGATATTAAACATAACTAGCAGTGGAAACGATCAATACAAACAATGAACTGGCAGTATAAACTCTTTGTTTGCCAGCAGTATTAATACACTACAAGCAGTACTAACTTGCATTCATACATCAAACCTTCCTTATACAAGCAGTACTAAATTTCTTATCTTTTAAACAATACTAACTCTTTAAAACATCAGCAGTATAAACATTCAATGAGCAGTACTAACTATAAAGTAGAGCAGTACAAACGAACTCCTTTGCCAGTATTAAAAATCAATAAGTAGTAGTACTAATCTTGAGGCAGTAGTAAGTTATTTAAGCCCAAACAATAGTAATCATTGAATCCCTAGAAGTATTAATTTAATACTGCTTTTTACGCTAGCAGTACAAACTTCGTTCCCAATGCTAGCAGTAGTAAAATAAAACAAGCAGTACTAATGTTACAAGGGCATTACTAACTCATTATTAGCGGTATAAATGATACCTTGTGTCCTCTGCTGCTTATTCGACCATAAATAATAAACCATCTGCTTTTTTTTAAGTATAAAGACGACACTTTAAAGTGTCGCAAAAACCCTAAAATCACCAAAATCGCCCATAACTTCCAAAACAGAAAATCATACCTTCTTTTTCCTTCATAGCACGACATCAACAAACCTTGTAGATCCTAGATCAAGAGCCACCAGGCTCTGATACCAATTGTGAAGTCTGTTATGACTTCTTAGATCGTTATTAAGACTCATCTAGGATATAATAACAATGATTGATAAATTGCATAGCGGAATAATAAACATGAATCAAAGTTACTTTCAAGGTTTTTTTATTCATCTACAGCCCCAAGATCAAATGATCCTTGAGACTAAACTAACTAATACATAAACTAACTAAAAAACTATCTAATATACACACGCTTTCTTTGGTGTGTCTAGACTCTTATTGGAGAGTTCTATGTTTCTGGATGCTTTTCACCAGACGCCTAATACCCTTTATATATAGGGTTTACAACACTTACACAAGAAGATAATTATAAGACAAAATAAATCAATTAAATATAAATTGATCTTTTGATATCTTCTATCTTTATAAGGAGATCTTTTAGAATCTTCAAAATCTTCCATCTTTTGAACAATTCTAGCTTTACGTTTAAGTCCTTTTGTTTTATTCTTTTATGCACTTTGTCTCATCAAATCAAGAATCCCAACAATTTTTATTTTTCTCTCTTGTAAAGTGTCATCCATACACTCTTTCCTAATCTAATTTTCTTTCTCTTTTCCTTCTCTCTTTTCTTCTTATATCGATCCATATGTTATGTAAGTGAAGATGATATTGCTTCCTATAATTGGTATCATACGCCACGGGTAGGTGTGTGGCTTGTGGTTTTTATTTGTGGCTTATTTCGCATGCTTATGGCTTAATGTGTTCGGCTTATTTTTATTTTTAATGCTTATCTATACTACTATATAAAGCATTTATAATGTGGGACCCATTAAAAATTAAGATAAGGAGGTGCAATCTTGACCATCTATCTCATTTTAGGGAATCACATCATAAAGTGATCACTTTATGATTAAAAAATACCTTTATTTTCAAATTGAAATATTTTTTTATCAATTTAATTTTATTAAGATCTGATTTCATCATATTTTTTAAAATTTTATGCTCTTTAATTCAACATCCATTTTGATATATTTTTATAATTTTTTTGTTTTTTACATTTTTAGTGGGTTTATTTTATGTTGATTATATTTTTTACAACTTTAACCATAATTAAATATAAACTTGATACTTTAAAACTATATATTTTTGAAGAGAGTGTTGTCTTTTTACATGCGAGAATGATGATGTTAATATTGTGTTGCGGGAAAGCTACGGAAAACCCAAACGAACACATACAATGAACACATACATTCAAAGTGTTGTGAAACGAAATTACTAAGCGGGTAAGAAATTGCGTAAAAAGTTATGTTAATAAAGTTTTTATTGTCGCCGCTATGCGCGGGTAACTAACTAGTATGCTTAAAATCTTATAAACTTTTCATACGAAAACACATATAGTCTATAAGCAAAAAGAAGTTGTAGCCAATAAGTTTTCAAAACTGTTTTTTAAAAAGCTTCTAAGGCTTCATTTAGGCGTGAGCTTATTTTGAGCTTTATAGGGTCTTTTAGCTTAGTTTTCAAAATACTCTTGTCCTTTCATGTTTCAAACGCTACAAAGGTCATAAATATAGTTTTTCATAGCTTATTTCGTCCTAAAAAGTAATCCCTTTTTGAAAAAAAAATTATGGTTTTATGTTATGAATGTGGCGGTTTGGCTAGCAAGATAGCGATTTGGTCTTTGAACGAATAGCGGTTTGAAAGACAAAGTAGTAGTTTGGCTATTGCGGATAGCGGTTTGAACCTACTGATAGTAGCGGTTTGCTTCTCATAAGTAGCAATTTGACCTCCACCAGTAGCAATTTGAAAGAAACTTGCAGACTACTTTTAGCGATTTGAACTAATGACAACTAGCGGTTTGAACACATAAAACTAGCGATTTGATTTCAGTTCTAGTAGTTTGATATTGATAATAGTGGTTTGAACAAAAGTTGTTATAGCGATTTGATCAAGCTTAGTAGCGGTTTGACAACCAGTTTGAGTAGCAATTTGATTCAAGTACACTAGCGGTTTGATAACAAGGTTGTGTAGTGATTTGATTCGAGTTAAGTAGTGGTTTGATCCAAGCTTAGTCACGGTTTGATTCAAAAGTTCAATTAGCGTTTTTTTTCTATCACACGTAGCGGTTTGATAATTGTTCTAGTCTCGCTTTGATTCAAGTGTGATTAGGGTTTTTGTTCTAGTAGCGATTTGGCGAGAACGAATAATTCAAGACATTGTGAGCCCTAATCGCATTTTACAATATCAGTCCCTCGAACTCAAACAACGTTACATCACTTGTCCTTTGTCTACTAAAGATCAATCATTAATCCTCTAAGTTTAACAACATTACACCGTTAGTCCTTTAATCCATAAATCATTAACAAAAATCAAGTCACTTAACTACACCAACGATTTTTCATAACAACAATCCACAACAACATCACACTACTTACTTAAGGTCCGAAAATCATTTTTCACTTCAAGTACATCAATCATTCATCATGAGTACTCTAATCACAACAAAAACAAACAACAGTCAGATGCACAACGACATCATGGCAGTTGGTTCCATAGATCATCCACCTATGCTTGTAACAGGGAGATATGCTCAATGACATGCATGTTTCATGAGATATGTTGATACTAAGCCTAACAGTAAAGAACTAAAGCTACGTATCCTTCAAGGTCCGTATGTAATGACTGAAGTCACCGTTCTAGCTCCACCTGCAACAGAAAACGCACCAGCAGTTCCAGCACAAAAAGTTCCTGTAACATACAAGAATATTTGTCCTAAAAATCATGCTCACTTTGATGCTGAAGCTAAAGCAATTCATATGATATTAAGTGGAATTAGAGATGACATTTATTCCACAGTTGATTTATGTATAATAGCTAAAGAGATGTAGGTAGCCGTTGAATGATTATAACAAGGTGAGTCACTTAACAAGCAAGATGTCAAGACTAACTTGTTCTAGGAGTTTGGAAAGTTTACTTCAAGAGAAGGGGAGTCAATTAAGTCATACTACTCAAGGTTCTACAAGATGATGAATGAAATGGTAAGAAACAAGTAGTAAGTTGCTACTATGCATATCAATGTTCATTTTCTTCAACAACTTCAAGCATAATGGTCAAGATTTGTGACTCTTGTCAAGCAAACTGTTGACTTGGACACATAATCATATCGCAAACTCTTTAACATTCTCAAATAGTATCAAAATGAAGTCAATGAAATCCGAGCTGAGAAGATGGCCATAAATGCCAACCCATTAGCACTTGTTGCTAATGCACAACATTATCCAGAATACCATAATCAAGCACCAAAACCTCACAAACTTATTGCACCATTATCAAAATAAATAACATCATCCAAGTCACATGCTACTACCAGGAGTAAAGGCAAAGAGGTCGTCAAACCACTTACATCACCATTTGAGTCAGCATTTGATGAAGACAATGATGAAGAACAAGCTCAGAGGGATAAGTAGATTCAGAAAAGTTTGGCTCTTTTTGCAAAGCACTTCAAGAACATCTACAAACCTACCAACAACAACCTTAGATCTTCATCAAACACCAGGAACAAGAATAGGGATATGTCTCAAAGGAACAGGAATGATAATCAGACTAGCTAGTTAATGAATCAGAGGACGATAACAGTTGTTGAGGCTAGGGAAACTATAGGGAATTAGGTAGTTCAACAGACAAGGAAATAATTATTTCAATTGCAAGGGGTTTGGACATATGTCTAAGGAGTACAGGAAACCAAAGTGGGTTAAGGATTATACGGATCACAAGGAGAAGATGATGCTATGCAAGTAGGAAGAGAAGGGTGTGCCTCTAAGTGGAGATCAGAGAGATTAGCTTGATGACACTGGTGAAGAGCCAGATGAAAAAGATTTAGGAGGTCTTAATTGCAGAATCAAGACCTACCTTTGATGCTGAGCCATGGTAACAGGTACAAATCGACGATGACTATAATGTGTTTTCCAATGAAAGACAGCCTTCTGGGCAACCTGAATCCATTAATGACACATATGTGGTGGAAAAGGTTGATAGTAATGTCATCCCTGATTCATTAGATATGTGTGATAATAAAGGAAAGGCGGACCAAAATGCTGAAGAATATAAAGCTGAGCTTGTTGTGTTTGATATTTTAATTATAAATTTAAAACTGATGAAAACAAAAAGATTCGAAAGCAATTAAAGAAAGCAAACGCATCACTCGCTCATGAACTGAAAGAGTGCAAATATGCTCTTGAGGAGTCGAATGGCATTCAAGATAGATGCAAAAGTGCACTCCATCACCAAGAGATTGAGCTTGAGAAGTACAAAACGTATAAAAATTGTACAATTGAAAAAGAAGAGGTAGAACATAAGTTGAAAGAAACTCTTGGTTTATTAGCACAACAACAAATTGATTTAAAAGAAGCTTTGAAAACACAAGTATAAGAACCTTTTCAAGTTTAAGAGAAAATTGTTGAGTTAGTAAATTAGAGTTCCTTAGAATATACAAGATATGACCGTTTTCTAAAAGAAAAAGAAAAATTGCAACAGGATTTCAAAATCAGAGAAGAAAAAGACATTGACAAATTGATTACTTTGGATAACAAAGTGAAGTTTTTAAATGACGTTGTTTATAAAACAAATCAATTTTTTCAAACCATTCATATGATATCTCTTAATCCGAGTTCGTCATATAATGGTACACAGTTTTGCAAATCCTAAGTACCTCAAGAAAGCTCAATCTGAAAAACCATGTATGTATAAGATCCCTTATGACAAATATGATCTTGCAAACATATTTACTCCAAATCGAGAAGAGACACTAACTCTTGAACAAGAGATTAGATCAAAATTGGATAAGGAAAATATTAAAAAGTATGATTACACATATCAAAACAGTCTTTTTAAAATTTTTACACCGCCAACACGGGAATATCTTAATCAGTTGTATTATGCCAATAAAGCTCGAAAGAAAATGTGGAGAAATTTTTTTAAAAATATAAGCCAAATATTACTAAAACATAGGTTTTCTACCTACTCAAGCTTCATT
>BQNB010214096.1:0-10018 GCA_026074375.1 Tanacetum coccineum
TATCAGTACTAACTATAACTAACAGACTTAACTTTAATACTAACAGTATTAAGTCTGTTTACAATATTTTCCTAACACGGGTTGTTGAACGCACACACGCTGAACACACGAACACTTTGAACACGCAAACACTTGAACACACTGAATACGAACACACTAAACACTTGACCTGAGTTGACATTAAAAAAGGTTGGCATCTTCTCTATGTCATCAGGTATGTAAACTATTTTTGAGTTCTTACACTTTTGATAAAATATATAAGGGAACAAATTCCAACAATCAGTAAAATAAAAGAATCGCTTTTTACGCTTTAGGATCGTTAATATCAGAACAATCCAAGTTTCATGGTTTGTGATGAAAATTGTTTAAAACATTGTCAGAGGTTGTGAAGATATATTTTTAACAGTATATACACAGTTTATCCAAAACCTTAGAAAGGGCTGAAGAGGACTGAGGCAATCAGAATAAAACTATCGGTTTCAAAATGGCAGGACGGGTTAGGTATGTCAAAATGAGCTTGGGTCATGCTAGGTTGGATAGGTTGGTAGGCTTCTTCTGAATAAATTGATTCATCATTAAATGGAAATAGCTGTAAATCAATACCGACATCTGCCTTGCTAAGGAAGTTGAGATGGAGTACTCTCGGTCTTTAGTTTGACTGGTCAAAGGTCTTTTTTTGTTACCGTTGTTAAAATTATGTAATTGGGATATATTGGGTTTTTTGATAATCAACTGCTAAACGTACCATCCTTTATTTTTATGTAGAGGGGTTATAATGTTTCGCTTCCTCACAACAAGAACCCGGATGCGCTATCTTAACTATCTAAGAAAATGGCAGCTCCTGCAATGCCGGTTGGAGAAGACTTTCGGCCAGCAATCGTTAATTACTTAGGGTCCGGTACTATTTGCGCACTACTTTAAGATCCATCTGTCAGCTCTCCCAAATATTATATAATTGTGGGTAGATATTAAAATCCCTTAGTTAGATCAAGGCGGTGTTTGGATTTTCCTTTCAGAACTCTCCAACTCAGTGGTTGATGTTAGGATACAAAAAATTTGATTATACGCGGTAAATTGTCCGTTTAGATAACCAGTTTCATACACCTGCAGCAAAGTTGATTATCTACGAGTGTACCTAAATTATCAAAATACCCATCCTTTTAGCCACAAATTGAGAAACTTCTACTCTCATTTCACTAAACACTCATCCTGTTAATACAAGAATGCCTTTTTTGGATTATTTTAGCTATTAATTCTTAAAATTACCAGAGTATCAGTGTTTGCAAAACAGTCTTATTAGTGCTACTCTAAACAGCATAAGCACGTCCAAACGCTACATGTTACAGTCCAATAAATTACAACTGATTATCTTAGTTGATAATTCAATATCACGTTTAATTAGATTAATCTGCTAAATTTGCAAGTGATATGTTGGGTGGTCACCTTGATGACATGGAAGTGGACTGGAGCAAGCCTATTGTAAGCATGAGGTCAGTCTCAATGTATATTGAATACTTTCTTATTCTTTCATGTTTTTGGACGTAAAATTGACAATTATTTTTTTTCGAGTCAAGTTTGGGGTGCAAAGCTATTTTTCTACTTGGAGGGAAGTCCAGAACTGATGAACCGCTAGCTATGTTCCTTTGTAGTGGCAATATTGTACTATTGTCGGGTGAAGCAATGAAGCGTTTTCATGGTCAGTACATAAATTATCTATGTTATTTGGTGTGCTGTTAACATAGAGTTTTTAGTAAAATGTCTTGATGTCCAGGTCAATATTCTCAAGATTTCCAAAGCACGCTTCTCCTTTTAAACCAATGAATCTTTGTCAGCATTTGATGTATGGTCTTAACCTAGATTTTCTCTACAGGTGTGCCTCAGATATTCAATGATGCAGAAAACGTAGAGATGGGGTCTTTAGAAAAGCAGTTGTCGGATGAAGACAATATTCATACATCAAAACTTCAAAGAATTAACATCAATAAACATTTTAATAAGTCTTTCATCAACTATAAGTGTATTCTTATTTTTAAATTTTTTTTTAACAATGAATGTTATTTAATTTTCCTTTCCGAATTTTGGCAATGACATTTTCGACTTTACCTATTTGTTTTTAGTATTCGATTACATTTATTTATTGTATATTGTTTTTGCTATAAACTCTCTTGCTAATTACATTTATTTCTCAACATTCTATCAACCATCGCTTAACTCTTAAAACAACACTTAAACAACTATGTGTTGTAAATGATAACATAAAACACAAATCAAACCAAGTTAAAAAACAAAGTCAAATGTAAATGATTACGAACAAATATCAACATATAAATGTTTCTTCTTACAATACCTTAAAGCTCCCCGCGGGCGGGCCTTGAAACTAGTAAAGAATATAAAAATGGAAACGAAAGTTTCCCGAAGACGTGAATATGAAGTGGGTGCATTTACGTACGTTAATTCTTTCCTATGATGTAGGCTAACATGATTAGATTACAATAGATCTCAACACTACTAATTTCTAGTTGCCAATATCGAGCATATATAATAAAAATTCTAGTTTGTGAGAATGTTAAGCAACAAAACTCTAGTTCTCATCAACCTTTTAAAAATGCACCCTAACTCAACCTCAAGATCTTCCATGGCACTTTCAACAGCTTCAAGTCTCTCTATCGCACTTTGGAGCACTTGCACATCACAATCCGCCCATGGACTTAAGCTATTCACCCTTGTAAACTTCACCTTTGCGGTGAAAACGCCACTACAATTCATTATGGTCTTTTTTGGTTCAAAGTTAGGGTTAGGCATAGACATAAGCGACATAATTGACTCCAAAAGTATAACAATGGTTTCCCTCACATCTTTCAATACATTAGCTACAACCATTAGGTTATCATCCACCGGGGTATCATGCCCATCACGAGTGGTCATGTTCTTCAGCTTTTTTAGCGAGTTTAACCTCGCTAGCATTTGTTTCCTCAACCCTTTTCTTTGAACATGGTATGTAGTGAGCTTCTTCTCTGTTTCACCAAGACTGGCCCGGTGAAACGTGGACTGAAGCTCTTGGATGTGACCCTTGACTAGGCACAAAATGTCTTTGGTCGTCCCACAAGAGTCTAACATCTTTAAAGAAGATTCGGACACTTGCTGAATCCACTTTTGATCTTGTTTGTGGTGGGAGAGAACTTGTTTGATGTCGGGTGAACGGAGTAAGTTGTTCACCGAGTCATGCACGTCTTTTAGTGATCCAAAACTCGATGATGACATTGGAACTGAAGCGATGGAGTGTTTGGAATGTATGTTATATTTGGTTGATGGAAACTTCTTTATATAAAACTCTTGCATGTTATGGATTAGATCTGAAATGATTATAGTTAAATACAAGAATGTATCATTAGCTTATTAAACGAAGGGTACAAATTGAAGTACCACGTACGTACGGATAACATGACAATATGGCAACAGCTAGATTTAGGAAAATTGTCCCTATGAACCTTCCAAGATATTGCATGGCAGCTGAGATTTATAAAAATATTCATTATGGTTGCAGTCTTGCAGGGCCACACGGGAGACACTGAGCATAGGAAATGAGTAGTTTATTCATTATGTTTATTTGAAAAGAATATTATATTTCAGGTTTTTGGACTCTTAAAAAAAATTGAGCAAATTATGTGTAATAGATGTATCCATCATCTTTGGATTCTTATTTTGAATAAGTTGCTTAGTTTACCAAAAAAATTGCCTCTATTTTTTCATTTTTCCTCTAACGAAGGCAGATGCATGCACGAGGGGTATGGCGGTTCTGAGAAAATATACATTTTAAACTAGAGTAATATTTTGGTCAATTAATTTTAAACTATTACAATCATGTACGTGCGTTGAATTCACCTTATATGCGATTTTTGTTCATCGGAGTGGATCAAGAAGGGACTGCCGTTTAGGGGTGTTGATCGGTTCGGTTATCATGTTGTTCGGTTAGTTTGGTTAAAAAAATTTCTATCAACCTGAAAACCGAATCGAACCGAACTAGAAATCAATCGAACTGATAAAATTTATATAAATTTGATTTTCGGTTCAGATTGCTAAACCCATATCCAACCCTAAAACCGAATTTGTAGTTCGGTTCAAATCGGTTTTGGCAAATTCGGTTCGGTTATTATTTCGGTTCGGTTCGGTTTTGGTTTCGGTTTTCAGTTCATTCGGTTATTTTGGTTTTTCTGCTCACCCCTACTGCCGTTGAGTATATATTTTCGATCTAAGGCCCGACGTTACTAGAAAGAAAAATGGTCTTTGGCGGCGACTATTTTCTTGTCACTACAATACAGTGCAATATTGTTTTTTCGTCAAAAAAAAATACCGTATAACTTGGCTGGTAAATTTGACGCAATGTCTTAAGTAATTCTATAATCTCAAGTAATTCTAGTGAGAGAGTGGTGTGGACACAATCTAAACTAGAGAGAGAAATGCAAAAGCATCGTCGGACATCTTAGAACATACACCTCAAAACCCTTGAGGTAGGAGGTATATATACCCAATGTTTACACCATATAAAACCATCCTCCTCACATTTATACAAGTGATGCGAGGGAAAGGGAAGCGAAACAACAAAACATACGAAAATTATCCTATCACTATTACAATATGACATAGTAGACCCTAGACCTATGATTTACGCTTTTCATGCTCCAACAATCTCCCCCTAAAGGTAAATCATTCGAGTCTTCTATTGATAGACATATTGTCTTCCCAGCTTCGAGCTCCGATCTTTTGTTCAAAACATTTCCATGAGTTTCGAAGGGTCAGACGTTCCTTGACTTCATCAACAACTCTGCTCATTAGGGTTTGCTGCTCAGTTGTCATCACCTTCTGTCTGTATATGACCTTTTCTATAATCTACTCAAGCTTTTCCTCGATCCATGTCAATGTTCCTCTACATAACTTGGCTACGTCGCACATCCTGAACAATCTTATCTGCTTCTTATCTGTGACTTACACCACACATAACCCTAAATTGGGCTTGTCGTAATAAGTCCAACTCTTGGCTTTGTGAATACATGGAATAAGCTAACATTGGAGGAGTCAAGCTGACTTGCCTTTTATAGCATTCATACTATTGAAAAGTCTTCACATGAACTACTAATGTTTGGATTTATAAATGTGTTCATTATTCGCTCTTAAGTAGTTTATGTGTGTGGCAATGTCACATTGTCTATTGATAGTTAATGCTCTCGGCGTGTTGTTATCTTGTGGTACTCTTAGCCACATTCCATTGTACTTAACGTCTATGAATTAATATATTTTTTCGGGGTAACCCTTTACCCTAAAGGTTGTTCATTATTTAGATTATGTAGGTCTGTAATAATTAGTAGTTTTATTTTCATTAAATTTGTAATAGAGCTTACTAGGTCCAACTATTAAGAAAAGAGCTTAATAACTAAGGAAAGTAGATTAGAGAAATATAAGTTAACAGGGAGGAAGTTCTATTCTAGTTAGTTTTGGTCAGTTGTAATTCTCATTCTAGTTACTATTTATCTGTTGTATTTACTCTTTCTCCCTCCCCTTTTTTTTTTCTTAATTCTCATTTGCTAAAACTTCATTTTCTTAGGTTCTTTTCATCACTCTAACATTCTCATAATGATACAATGCTGTAAGTGATAACTTAACAAGTGGTATCTCTCCGGTATATGTAATAGAAGCATTGAAGCTTAATAGAAATCAATAGTAAATTTAGTATCATTGTTCTTCTTAATTCTTGTGTTAAGATTCCGCATTAACACTTTTCTTGTTGTAATATTTTTACTATTTGATGTTATTTTACATAAAATTTCGTTATTGTGTGTTAAAATACGTTAAGTAGTAACCTATTTTGCAAAAAAATTGAATAGTTTACGTAAGGTTTTGAAGCTTTGATCAATTTTTACTAGGTATTCTCGAATTCAGTATGTCGTGAATGATTGGGAACTAATTCAGAAGTTTAGTACTTTTGGATGTGTGTGTTTTTGGTTCCTATATGAGTTTTGAAGGCGAGAAAACAAGTTTGAATGTGTATTGATTAGATTTGATCGAAAAAAGTTTGATTTCGTAAACATTTTTATCGAATTCAGAACTTTCATTGTTGGATTCGGAGTAAAAACGGTTATTTTTTACGAATTTGGAAGCTTTATTTGTAAATTCGGAATAAAAGCAGTTATTTTTCCAAATTTGGAAGTTTGGACTTTGAGTATTCGGAAAAAGTCGTTAGTTTTACGGATTCAGAAGCTTTGGTTAGTAAATTAAGAATAAAAGCAGTTATCTTTTCAGAATTCGAAAGTTTGGGATTTGAGAATTCGGAAAAATTTGTTTGTTTTACGAATTCTAAAGATTGCATGTTGTAGTTTCGGTAAAAGGTGTTACATTTTTGAATTCGGAAGTTTTCATAAGTTGTGAATTAGGAATTGCTGACACTTACGGATTCGAAAATTTCCTCATTTGACAATTTCTGAATTCGGTATAATTTTTCCTCATTCACCTTTTCTGAATTGGTTTTTACTTAAGGATGCAGTATTTTAGTTTGTATAAAGTTTAGTTCTTGTGATTTACAAAGTGTGACTTTGATATTTGGGATTTGGAAGAAGACTGAGGTATCTTTGATTCGGTAATCATGGTTTTTATTGTTGAAGAATTCGGAATTGAGTTTTTGATACTTTGTTTAATTATTGTATTTGATGTACTTACAAGAACCGAAGTCATTTGCTTTAACCGATAACACACATTGTGTTTCACAAATATCAATCTCTATCATCTTAAACGATCCGATTTGCATTGTTTACATTCGATTTGGTTATCATGACAAATTCTCATCAACAAGTGATTACTAACGTCGGGTTAGACACACGTCCTCCAATGCATGAACAAGGAAGTTATGTTCCATGATCAAGTCGTTTCTAAGGCATCTTGATAGGGAATAGAAGTATGGGAAATGCTTAAAGAATCAATTTTTAAAGGTCCATATCAGATGCGTATGATTAGAGATGAAGCAAGTCCAGATGACGCACCAACACAAAGAATGCAAACCGAAAAAGATCTTGCGGGGGAGGATAAGCAAAGATTTGAAACAGACATTGATGCAATGAATCTAATTCTTCTAGGTTTACCGAATGACATCTATAATTTGGTAAATGCACGCAAAACTGAACAGGCAACGTGGAATCATGTGAAAAGATTGATTCAAGGAACTGAGTTGAGTAAGCAAGAAAGAGATTCGAGACTTAGTAACGAGTTTGATAGATTTACCTCTGTGGCTGAAGAATCTATTGAATCAGTTTTCAAACCTTTTTCAAGGATTATGAATGAAATGGAACGAAATCAGGTCTTACCATATAAAATTACAATCGAGACTAAGTTTCTGAATTCACTACAACCAGAGCGGAGTAAATATGTTACAACGGTGCGTCAAATGAAAATCTTCATACGGTTGAATATGATGTTTTGTATGATCATGTTAGACAGAATGTGGTGAATGTGAATGCATTACGAGAAAAGCGAGCTTCCAAAACACATGATCCTCTTGCTCTCGTTGCTAATTCATATGGTAGCCCATCATCATCTCAAAAATCACCAGCTTAATAGTCCATATGTCACTCATCCTCTTCAATAAATGATTTTAATGATGGTTATCAAGGAGATGTTAATTAGTGATGTTCAAACAGATGATCTGATAACGGTAATGATGCTTCTTGCACGAGCAATTACTCAACACTACTCAACTCCTACAAACAATTGTCTTTGTACTTCATCAAACACATAGAATCAAGCTTATGTCCAAGATGGCTGAGTTGATATTCAGATCAAGAATGTTGGGAATGGTGGAAGAAATACGAGTAGATTTGTTGATAATCAAGGAAAAATTGTTGGGAATACTTATGGTCAGAGGACTACTGGTAATGTTGCAAAGGTTCAAAGAAAAACTCGAAGAGCTGCTAATTCAGGGAATACATTAACAAGTCAGTGTTACAATTGCAACGAGAAATGTCATTATGCTAGAGATTGTCCAAAACCTAGGGTTTCAGGATTCCAATTACTTCATGGAATATATGCTCTTAGCAAAGAAAGATGAAGCAAGAATTCACCTTAATGAAGAAGAAAATGATTTTTTACTAGATGATGTACCCGAGGAGGAAGCATTAGAGGATCTAAATGCCACCTGCATCATGATGGCAAGGATTCAGTCGGTAGTTAATGATTTTGATGCAGACCCTGACTTTGTGAATGAGGTACATAAATATGAATGTTGCTTCATGAATGATATATTCTCTAATAGAGATCATGAACAAAATTATCATGAGCAACATGAAACTATTAACCCTACAGATAATTATCAAATTGATAGCAATATCATATTTGATGATTCAAATGAAGAGGTAAATAGTGGAACTATTGAACATGATACAAATGCTCATGATCAACATCATGTTGAAATGGAACCATTAATGAGAAATGTGCACTTAAAGGCTGCAGAAACAAATAAGATTAATCAAGAGGTTAAACAAGCAAATGCTATGTTAACCAAGGAACTTGGAAAGTACTAGGAAAACAAACTAGAAAACAAAAATGATTTTCACAAAGAATACATCGAGTCTTATCATCGAGAAAAGAAGTTACAAGAAGAACTCCAAAATCAATTTATTCTTGATAAATGCAAGATTGAGGGTCTTGAAAGAGCAAAATATGAGTTAACACTTTAGATTTCATATGAAAGAGGTAATTCTTCAAAGTTCAAACAAGATCGTGATTCTTTGAAAACAACTTTTAAACAACGTAAGGAAAAGTGTCTTGATGATATTCTTAACTTATAAGAGAAAATCAAAGAACTTCAAAGAGTTGTTTACAAAATGAATCATTCACTTCAAACAATTCTAATGCTCGGTCCTAACCCAATTTCATTTTATGATCCACATTTAAAAAGTGGTTTGAGGTACAAAAATCCTTGTCTCTTTAAGAAAGCCATTGCACGAAATCCTAAATTGTATGATGCTACATGTCTAGGTGATCAAAATGTACATGTTCACGTTCATGATACTAAGGAAATCTTAGCGGATGCGGGCACGAGTCGATTAAAAATGAAAGAAAACAAAATGATCCAAAAACTCAAAAGAAAAAAGTCAAAATGGTTCCAATTAATTATGAAAGCTTATAAAGTATTTATGAAAAATTTGTTTCTCAAAAAGAACTTTCTCTTGAACAACAATATTTTTCAGAAGCTTCTACTTTCAATGTAACTACCGAAAAGGAAAGAGTCAACAATCGAGTTCATCTCCGAAAAAAATGCCCAAACAAAATAGAGTTAAACAATATTTTGCTCAAATCAAGAAAGATATCAAAAGTTTGGAAACAATGATTAAAGAAAAAACATCAATCACTGGTCCAGATTTTGCATATAGAATAGAAAGTAAAATTCGAAGTTTTTGCTACAATGAGGTGAAATCAATAAATGATAACTTACGTTTTTAAATAAAAATTTGTCAAGAGGAGCTTACAAAGGAAGTGCAAGCAATGTTATATATTTTTGAGTCAATGAAAAGTGAAGTTGATGAATCATCAAAGAAAAATGATATTTTGAATAATGATCTTGATCGACTAGTGGAAACAATCTTAGCTAATGCTGTTCAAAATTGTGTAGACAAGTTGTCTAAGAAATGTTAGAATGAGAAACTGAGGATTGAAATTGAGAGAATTACAAAAGAGTCCAATGATGTCCTATAGAAATTGCTTAAAAGAATTGTGATTCTTAAAAATGATTTTCAACGGTGTCAAGCACAAAGTATTGATTTTGAATTGAAATTGCAACTCCAAAAAGATAAAAATGCTTGTGCAAACTCTTGGATATCAAAAGTTGAGAGCTTAAATGATGAGAATGTTTATTTGGTTTTTCAAGTTGAATCTTTAACAATAGTTTACTTTCAAAAATGTTTAACCAATTCACAATATGAACAAGCACTAACTATCTAAACTATAACTAGATAACAACAATAATAATGTAAAGAGA
>BQNB010214097.1:0-10018 GCA_026074375.1 Tanacetum coccineum
GATTGATTCCTAACCTAACCACCTTATTACTTCAGGATCGTCGTGAAATTAAGATGTTGTTGGGTATAAGATTGAACCATAAAACCTTTTCATACTGTTTAGCACCTTGAGTCGAATAGATCATATTTTAATTACATTTTCTCCCCTTATTTTAAATAATAAACACTTAGTTTTTAAAATACCTCGTGATTAAAATATGTCTTAAAAATTCTTTGGGAGAAAATATTATCAGCATGAATGGTTTGAAACATTTTTATAATGTTTTGAATACATAAGAGTGGTCGTTGTTGATGTATCCAAGAACATTAACACTTTGTTTTTCGAAAAACTCCCCCTAAAAAATAGGACCAATTGAGAAATTGTTGTCATTTGAAAACATTGTGAGGGATGGAGTGTTGAACACACAATTTTGAAAGATTATGAATTGTCATCGAGAAATTCTTGAAAAATTGTTCAACTTTTTGAAAAACCAAATGTTAGAGGACTTCTCTTCTAACGCTAAGGGTAAGCGCACTGAAGCGTACACTCTCCTTGTTCCTTGTAAGAACAGCTCAAGACCAAGAAACGTTAATTTTCTCGTTGGGAGGATAAGTTATAAACCTTCCTTTATTTGAAGAAGTCCGGGTTATTGCACTGACTTTGCACATAACCCATTTATGAAAATTAGAAATGACATTTTTGAAAACTATTTGCAATCTCACGCGTCGAACTTCATTTACCACAACACCCCGTGTCAACGTTAATCGACATTTCTAAAGCAAGTAATGTTATCGATTCCAAGAACATGTCCGAGAAAATCTATTTTGGAAATTTTCTGATTTTCCTTCTGATTTAGTATTTTGTTTTTGAAGTTTTATATTTTGTATTTTTGCTATTCTCAAAATCTGTACATGTATTGAATGTTTTGATTGATGATATCAAGCATCTCCATTTGTCAAACCTCCAGTTCCAGCTGGAGTCAAACAATCTCATACCAATCCTTCTGACAAGATACTTAAACCGATCCTCAGGAAGGGCTTTCGTAAACATGTCAGCTAATTGGTATTCAGTTCTGACAAAATATAATTCAATTATACCATTTTCAACCTGTTCCTTTATGAAGTGATACCGAGTATGGATGTCTTGTCCGTGAGTGTTGTGTACGGGTTCATGAGATTGCTATGGCTGACTGAGAGTCGCATTACAACAATTTTGTTGTATTAAGCCATAATCTGAAGTTTGTGTCCTCATCCACATTACTTAGCACAACTAGCAGATAACGCCACATACTCTGCATCTGCTTAAAGACATTGCATGGCAGTTCTGTTACTTTGAACATCCAACTTACAAGTTTATCACCAAGGAACCTGTATCCTCCAGAATGTGCTTTTTCCGAGTATCAAGGCATCCGCATGATCACAGCGTCTCTCTGAAACTGCTGTTAGTTCAAAAGCAGAATCCTTTGGATACCTGAGTCCCTATGTTAATGGTACCCATTAGGTATTTAAAGATTCTTTTAACCTCCTTGAGGTACTTTGAGTTGGTCCGTCTTGATAACGTGCACACTCAATAACGCTTGCACTAAGTCTGGTCTAATAATGTCAAGTACATGAGTGACCCCGATTTTACTACGATAATCAATTGGACTACGGTTCACCACTCAAATCTACATCATTTTTTTGGGTTTATAGCCAATGGGTACAATGGAGGTGACAGTTGTCCATGATTATGCTTTTTTCATAATTTCTAAAGCGTACTTGGCCTATTGATAAAAATACCTTTTGGTGACTTGGTGATCTGTTAGTCCTAAAACAAACTTCATCTTCTCCCCCATTAAGGACATTTCAAATCTACTGTGCATTAATTTTCAAAATCAGTTTGAATATTTAGGATTTTGGTCGATCCAAAAACTTAATGTCATCAACCTACAACTACAACAAGTAAGAATATCCTCCCACGTATTTTATCTTGAATAAAGTGGGTCAATTGTACCTTTACTAAAGCCTTTTTGGACATCAAGAAGTTTGATAGTTCATCGTACCTCAGGCTCTTGTAGCTTGCTTAAATCTAAATTCGAACAAAGCTTTCCTTATAAGGTAGAACTATTTTATGGATGAAACTGGACAACCGAACCCTTCCGGCTGAGCAACGTAAACCTCTTCCTTCAGTGGACCATTAAGAAATGCCGTTTTCACGTCCATCTGATAGATTGGAAAAGACTTTGTGTGCTCTAGCGTGGGCAACAAAAATCCTAACTAAATCCTAACTACTGCTTCCAAAAGCGTGCAACTGAGCAAATGATTCTTTCTTCAAAATCAATACCCTCATCCTGAGCAATAACTTAAGCAACAATCGTGCTTTGTTGGCGAATTACAGTCTGATTCATCATACCCTTCTTGTTCTTTCCATAACCACTTAGCTTTATAATCATCTTTGCCAAAATGTTATTTTTTTAGTTCTGTCGAACTGATGAAGTTTTTTCCCTGCATTGCTTCGATCATGTAGAATCAGCCATTGCCTGCTTAATGTTTTTCGGTTCAGCAATACTCACCGGAGCACGAACAAACACTTTCCCAGGATCGTGGCAGCTGTTCGTCTTGTTTGACTGGCATGGTTGGATTTCCACGAACTTGTTCTAATGGATGATCTCTGGTCCATCGGTAATCCTGACTTTGTGGTTGAAATGAATGCACATCGTTATTATTCAATGTTGCGTGAGGGAAGACTCAACCATTTCTTGTACTGTGTAAAGAAAGGATTGATAATTCTTCTCTTGAATGATGCATTCGGTGCTTGATCATTGTTTGTTTTCCGTCAGTGGACCGTGTGTGGATTGTAATATGTCTTCAAGTAAAGACTGAAGAGGAAATTCTAAACCCATGTTGTGACGAATCTGTCTTTCTGCTGAAGGAACAACATTTTGTCTGGGGGCACGGGGTCAGAGTGTCATAAGTTTGACCGCCTTTTTGTCCTTGAGGAATGAGGCCTGAAGATAGCATTTTCAACAGACATCTCTTGTCGTTAAGGTGCGAGGTTGACCTGTTGTTGATCCAGACATCATTTCTTTGATTTCATCAAACTTGATATGAATGGACTCAACTATTAAGCGTGTTCTCTTGTTGTAGGAACGATATCATTTTGATTGAGTAGAATATCCCACCATGACACATGGATCCCCTTTTTCTTTCATCTTATCCAGATTTTCCCCATCTCTAATAGTATGTAGCACGTGCAACCAAATATGTGAAGATGCTTTAAATTGAAGTTTTCCTATCATTATGATGTGATATGCCGTCTTTTCATGATGGATAATATGATTGATCTGTACTGAGTATATCAGGGGCGTTTGCAACTGCTTCAACACCCAAATGATAATTTAAGCTTAGAAGCTGAAATCATTGTTCGAGTCAGCCTCAACAAAAGTGAACGGTTCCGTCTTTCAACAAACAACTGCCGTACTGTTCAGTGTGTATCGAGGAGTGAATTTGATGTTCGAATGCTTCTCCTTTGAAATAGCATTGGAGTGTTCTTGTTTCAAGAATTATGTTGCCTCTGTCAGTACGAACAGTAATAAATTGAGCTTGAAGATGCGTTGAAATCATCGTGAGAAAAGTCTTGCGAACACTTGTATTTCATCCTTGGAATCGTAGAAAAAGATGTCCCAAGTGAAATCTTGAAATTCCATCAACAATCACCAGAAATGTAGACTCTTTTTTTCCCACTTTATGATTGCAAACGCGCAATTGACCACACAAGTCCATGTGAAGCAAATTTAGCCTACCATTGGAAACTAGGTACTGCTTATTTGTCTAAATGAACTTCTTTTTAGCTTTACTCATTTCACAAGATTAACAAAAGTTTGATCCCTGACATACTTTCAACTTGGGTAACCTGTCACAACTTTCTTTCTTTGAGAGTAAGTTGATGTAATCTAAGTTCAGATGAGAAAACCTTCTATGCCATAACAGCTTGAGTTGTGAAGCATTAGCCATGAAATAGATTGGAGTGATGAAGTTGTTTCTTAGAAAGATATTGTGTAGAGATCAATCCACGACTACCATTAGTAAATCGTTCCCTGAAGATCTCTCACAAAACATGTAGATTTCCCTAAAGCAACCTACCAAATCAGCATCACACATAAATGACCAAACCAAGAAAGAATGTGATTGAGGCCTTCGACGTAATAGAACCGTTTTGATCATCACATTTCCTTGAATCAGATCACCATAAAAACCAGAGAATAGGACAAATTGAACATTCTTCCAAAATGAACATTACCAATAAAATTTCTCCACAAAATTACACAAAATCTTTGAGATTGCCCGTCATGATGCTTGTAGCCTCCAGAGTCCAACAATGATAGGATTAGTTTTTACGAATCTGCAAGAGAATTAGAGGACGATGGCATATTAGACAACTTGGTTCCTTAAAGAAGTTGATATCTTCAAGATATTAGTTATCCTAGAGACAATGTCTATAGTGGGACTAACACTTGTTGATTCATCATCTTTCCTAACCTTAGGCATCCATATCTTTTTGGTCCTTAGTGGCTTTTGTGTCCATGTAATAAACTGATGGATATCATCTCTTTAGCTATCCACCATACCATTTCCCTGATTTGTATTCTCAAACAACTCCTTAAAGTAACTCTTGGACTTCCTGAATAGTGGTATCTGGTGCAACTGTTTTCACATGGGGTGTTGCAACAGATTTGTTTCGCTTCTCTTGGGTTTACTAGCACTAAAAGGCACTCAAAACCTTAGGCCTTTCTTAGTTCTCAGCATTTACGTCTTACAAGTAGCTAGAAACACCAATCAACATGGTCTGAAATAAACTCACATTTTCCCACAATCACACAAACAGAATTAACATTCCGAAGTTCTTGAGTTTTAAACAGTCATTAACCAACGCAGTTACAAAGACATAGTTTTCTTAGAAATACTAGAAAATCCTATGGTTGTCTTATACTTCCTTCGTTTAAAACTTCACTTGACTATGTTTGGCACGACCTATCTATTCACATGATAGCTCTTAGCTGTGGTCTGCTAACACTAGTAAGTGTGAATTCCTCTGAAGTATTTAGACATGTTAGGATAATTATTCGCTAAAAGCATGAGGCAACTGTGGTGTTCTGTTTTGTGTTGTGGTGGAGGCAATCCTAAACATTCCTGGTTTAAGCACATTTGTGTTTCGAACCGCTTGGTTTCTATTCTGAGGCAAACTCTGTTTAGTGACTAGTTTAACGAAACCATCCTACACAATGTTATTTATTAACCGGAATCTGTTTCGTTGTGAAAACTTCTCATTTCAGAGAATTTGAAAAAGGAGTCAGTTTTTCCTAAAACTGATGGTTTTAGGAAATCCGTTAGCATTTGGTTTGTCGAACAACAGATGGTTATCAAACTGAGTTTCCACAGACTTTCCTTTTGTTACCAGTATGAGTTTTTCTTTGCACTCATTATCACCATGTTTCTAGTCTTGCCTTTAGCTTTCAAATCTTGTTAATTTCATGATCTTTTTCACTTCTTTTCGAAATAACATTTGAACATTTTCTTTGCAAACTGGGTTGTTTTGCATTTGTTTCTTTACAATTTTGTAAAGAATAGTTCAAGAGAAATCGATGTTTTTCAGTTTAGAAAAACTTTTTAACAAATTATTATGAACCTTCTTTGTTACCAATTCAGTTCGTTTCGAAAGCTTTAGTGCAAACCATTCCACATTCTTTGACTTTATGAAGATATAAGCATTGCAATTCAGTATTAGCATTTAAATGAGACTAGAATGCAAATATGAACATGTAAGCAACTTAGACACACACTCTTCGAGAAGTAGATCATATATGTTTTGAAAAATCAGCCATTCTCTGATTTCAAGTCGTCAAGCTCCTTTTCAAGGGAATTAACGACTCCAAATTCGTTATTCATTTCCTTTTTAGTTCATGAATAAAACAATACTTCTAGTATAGTTTTGTCTGAAAGGAGGCATAATAAAAGATTTTATCAAAACTTCATACTCTAAGGCATTTGGGTAGGAACTGCCACTACTAGTATGCATTAGACCAAGTTTGTTGACAAATTTTGTTCTAGAAATGATTGAAATTGTTTTGTCATTTTCGTTATAAAGCATCTACTTTTACTAATGGATTTGACATGGGTAGTAAAGCCAATGTTTTTTACCAATGTTTGGTTTTGTCCTAACAAAACGATTTTCTCCACATTGTCTTCCTAACTTCTTTAGCGCGTTCCAACTGATCAAGATAGGCTTTGGATGGTGGTTTGAAAGTTTCATAAAGACTGTTTTGATATGTGTAATTATATGGTTTCACTGTGTCTTTATCCAATTTTGATCTACTCTCCTTTGCAAGAGTCACTATCTCTTCCCCATCAGGGGCAAATCTGTTTGCAGGATCAGAAGTATCATATGGGATCTCATACAAACGAGGCTTATCAGATTGAGCTTTCTTAGGGTAACTTTGGATTATGCAAAGGTAAACTACCTATTTTATACGTTGCGCATTTGGGTGCTAACATGAGGATGGTCTGTATTGACTGATAAGCGTTGATAAAGAATAACATTAAAAAACTTTTAACAGTTTTTAGCATCTCAAATCATCGTGTCCATGTCTTCTCTTCCTACCTTAATTCCGAAATAACCTTACTTTTCTCTTTGAGTTGACCTTCAAATTGTGACCTATTTAACAACTCTTTTGACATAGCTCACGTGTTTTCTGATAGACAACTGAAATTTCATAGGTTTTAGTTTTCAACCCTTTTGTAATCAATGTCCTATAAGAGCTAATAGTCCTAGAGTGTCATTTAGCTTGTTTGAAGTATTTTATAATTCACTACGTTAGTTCATTACGGCCTTGTACTTCTCAAGCTCATCTGTTTGGTCTGAAGTGCAATCACAGAACTATCCCGACTTGCTAGTCCTCCCCCAAAGCCCAACAGTCTCATCAAGGTTAGTTTTGCATTCCTTCAGTTCTTGAGTTAATGATTTGCGTTTTTTGCTTTCTTTTATTGCTTTAAAAAAACCGTTTTGTTGTTCCACTGAATCAGAGTCCAAATAGCATTTAAATTAGCCTGCGCAACACCTCAACAACACATTTCCCTGGCGCATTTTTTGATCAACCTGATTATCAATAGTACATATATTTGATGACAGAATGACACTGCTATCATCCGTCTCCAAAACATATGTGTCATTAAGGATTCAGGATGCTCAGAATGTCCGTCTCACAAGATTGGCAAACACATCATTTTCATCATGGTTTATGGTACCTGTTCCAATGCTATCAAGTAGAACTTGATTTCCGCAGGTGAGACCTTCCTGAATCTTTGCCATGTAAACGTAAGGTGCTTCAATTCCTTGTTCATACAAAGTCTCTTCATCCGGTCTTCTAGCAATCAGCTTGCTCAATCTTGAAGTGGAACACCTTGTTCATCATGTTTTGCAACATCATCATCATCTCCTTGTGATACGCGAGTCTTAAACCCGCTTTCGGCTACCTGCCTTCCAGTCATAGTGTCTAAATCCCTTGCAAGTTAAAGCACTGTATCCAGTCCTTTTGCAGCTAAAACCGGACTTCTAACTGTTGTCCCTAGCCCCAGCAACTGTCAACTCGTACCTTTGATTCCCAACTGCCTTGAACTGACTGTCTTTGTTATACCATGGGTATTATCTCAGACTTAGTGACCTGGAGTTTGAATAAGTTTCGAAGGTTAATGTTTGGGAGTTTGTACAGCTTCTAAAATTCTTTATCAATGAGTGCCAAGTTCTTTTGCATATCCTTATCCCTCTGAGCTTGTTCTGGATCACTGTCTTCCTCAGAAACAGACTCAGATTGAGGAGTAATTGGTTTGGCGATCTCTTTGCCTTTGTGTCTGGTCAAAAAGGACCGCACTTGTTCGTGAGGAAGAAGATTGCTGTATGATGGGTGCATATCTATCTTTGAGTTATTGGTGCCTGATAGTAGTTATCCAATATGGTTGGCAGACCGCAAGAATTTGCTAATGGATTTGCACTTCTGGCTAATCCTCAAACGGATAAGTATAGAAAGTTAGAGGTCATTAACTCGTTTTGAAACTCTGCTTCAGAACGTCAAACAGCTTGTGATATAGAACTGTGTCTTATTGCCTGTCTCTCTTGACAAACGTCACAAATCTTGACATTTCTGGTGAAGTTGTGAAGAAAATTGACATTCACGTTGCATCAGTGAACTTGTAAGGTGTTCCTTGTCAACTCATTCATCATTTATAAAACCGGAGTAATAAGACTCCCATGGTTCCTCCATCTCTAGAAGTATACTTGCAAATTCCCATGAATAGATTGTCTTTACATCTGTACTTCAACGATTCCCCTTTTGTAGCCTTTCAATGGCATGTCCACATCTCCTTTGCTGTGTTACATTCATCAACAGTTGAGAAATTTCATGCCCCAATTCCAGTCGAAAATCAAGAAAATCGCTTCCTTTTCAGCTTGATAGTAACAAGTAAGTCTCTGCTGTCATGTTGTGTATTATCTCTACTTCTTCATGTGTCAGCTACTGGTAGAATGTTCTCTGCTGCTATCAAACTCTTGCAATTGAGTACTTTGTAGGCAATATTGACCTTCAAAGATGCACTTATGCAACTTCCTCAGATATTCACAGGAAACCCAATCGATTTAGTGTCAAGGTATCGTAGAAAACGCGAATGCCATGGAATATCTTCCTGGTCCAAGCATCGGTGGACCATCTTTTTGACCAGCTGCCCATATAGTTGTTAGTCATTCGGCTTAACCTGTGGAGGATGTGTTTACTATACATGGAGTAGACATGATGAATGAATATTCTGAATTATGAAAGTGTGAAAAGATTTTGTTGATCTTAAGTGGATATGATGTGATGGAAGTTTGTGGTTTGTGTAAGCAAATGCACGTTCACCACGGGATTTAACACTCTATTGATTAAAACCGATAAATGAATTAACGGGATTTTACAAAATCAATAGAAAACCGTGAGTGATTTGATTCGGAATCAGCGGCGAAAAATTCCAAAAAAACTAAAAAATGTCAATTTCTCATAGAAAACGATGTTTTTGGGCTTCGAAAAATCCTTAACCAGCTAAAGGGTGGTTACAGCGTGATCCGTCTCGTTTTTCTCTTCGATTTGAGAGGTCACGGGCCTAAAACGGACTTACGGATCAAAAGTTATGGCTGTTTTACTGAAACCCTTTTCGTCACACAAATTTTCTAAAAATTTCGTTCGGTCCAAAAAAATTTGCTCGTTCGATCCTCTCGTTCGATCCTCATCGAATCGTCGCTTCTTCGATCGCTCGTTCGATCGATCGTTCGATTCCGCCTCGTATTACGATCCGCATCAGTTCGGTAAAGCTCCGCATCGTTCGAATCCGCTCGTTCGGTTTCGCTTCGTAACGGAATCCGCTTGTTCGGATCTTCTCGTTCGAGTCCAGCTTTTCGAGTCCGCATGTTCGAGTTTATTCCGCACGTCGATCCTGCGATTTGTCCACTCGTTCGGTCCAAACGTTATTGCATCTCGTATTCAGTCCAAACGTTTTTCACACCTCGTTCGATCCAAACGATTGTCCACTCGTACGAGTCCAAACGATTTTCGATCCAAACGTTTTTCCACTCGTTCTTCACTCGTTCGATGCCAACGTTTTGCAACACCCAAAATGAGCCACGAAATTAAAAGGCTTACCGAATGCCACAAAGAACCCAACGAGACTGCCGATCCGTATAAGCTTATCACAACAAAAAAAACCACGAAATCCACCCGAGGCGATTGATACCAATTGTAGGATCCCGATTTACCACTTCACTTCATAACCCGAAACACGAACTAAGAAACTAGAGAGAAAGAGAGAGACGAAATGAGAGAGAGAGATGAGAGAAAAGAGATGGAAAATAAGAAAAAGAAAATAGATTTTTATTAGAATTAGATTTTTTCTAAAAGAGAAAATATCTATATATATTTAGATATTTTAGAAAATATCTAAATATATATATACCCCTACACATTTAATGTGACGTGCGGGAT
>BQNB010214098.1:0-10017 GCA_026074375.1 Tanacetum coccineum
CGTTTTCCTAGGTAAATGGTATGTGTAATCAAGCACATACCAAACAATTAATTAAATAAACGTTCATGTGTTGTTGTCTCAAAATTTGATTGTCTTAAATAGCAAATGACGCATGTGAGCGATAATCAAGTTAATATCCAAATTTGTAGCACTTAAATATTACTATTTCAAGCTCGATGGGTCGAAGCCGATAATATGATATATAATGTTGTTGGTAAGTTCAACTAAATAAACCCATTAACTATAGAATAACTTTTCATTTACTTTGTCCATGTTCATCTCCCGTTGAATGCGGAAAACACGAAAATGAATATATTTTACTAAACTGACATTCTATTACAAGTTAACCAATTTTCCCATGTCTACAACACACCATCTTAACAGTATATTCTTAAAACCAAACTTAATTTACCAGAAACTTAATCTTAGTAACAATCATGACCTATTACAACTTACATATTTACTCAAACTCAACTATACATAATACATTCATCAATACAATAAAACTTAATTCAACAATATATAGATATAGCTAATAAGGGATGAAATTATATAGATCTAGCTGATAAGGTGTCTAAAAATTTAAAAATAGTTTTGGAGGGTCGACCCAAACCATTTTGACCCGTCCTTATTTACTTGTTTCACATAACGCAACTCACCCGACTCGTCCATTTTTCCATGCATATAATCTTATTCCTGGGTTTAGCTTTTCAATAAGACATGTTGTAATCCAATATATGCAACCTGCTAACTCAATCGTACACTACACGTATATCATTTAAGAAACTTACCCATGGGCTCTTTAAATTCTATAAAATGATTAGGAACTACATCGAACTTAGAATTTAGAATAAACCAGACATCGCTTCACACATGTATGCTCATATTCATTCCTACCTTGACAAGGTCCTTCCTCACTTAGTCGTAGCATCTCCAAAATAAGGCCTAGGCATGTGATTGTGTATCAAGTAAACTGTGTAAGAGAAACTATTTTAAAAGAGTTATCTAACATGATACCATAAATGCAACTTTATCATGTTACTCGCTAAAATACGAAAAGGACACTAAAGTATATTAAATTGATCAATTCAACCCATCACAATTTGCATATAAACCTGCGTGGTAAGTCTTATACTGTAAGTCTTATACAACTTAGGGTACATATGTGTTATACAACTTAGGGTACATACGTGTTATACAGCTTAGGGTATCAGAAGTTTAACAATAGGAAAATGCAATTTAGTACAAAAATGCCAAAAAAATAGCAGGATTGATAACCGAAGAGCATACCTATTGTTTCACAAGCTGGTGCAATTTTTTTTGTTGTAGGGTCTTGCTACAATACTCCTCAACGTTTCACACTCATTTTTTATAGGTATCATAGCATAATTATCAAAAAAAATCCCTAGCTTCGGCTGTTTAATTTACCATGTCTTTGACACATAAATTTGCTGGCATGCTTATCACATATTTGTAATATAAAAACCATGATCCTCAATAGTTTAACATGAATGGTTAATAGTAGTCAGTACTCACAGATGTTTGCCCTGTGTTACCAGTCCATAATCTTCGCACACAAATGTTATTTCAACTCACTGTTGTCTATTGGGCCATTCATTGCAAGCTTTATAGTAACAACCTTGTTCACATTAAAGCTTGTGGCAGTTGCTTTACATGTAAACTGGTAATGCAACAAAGTACATACCATATTTTTTGTCAACCATGTATATATGTTCTGCAACCTTTTCACAAGAGCTTTGGATTCATACAAATTTGCATCGAATTCCCACATAGATTAAGAAAAAAACAATCATACATATCAGATTGCACCCTTCACTGACCTAACGCAAATGAATGAGGCCAAGTATATATTTTCTAATGACAAAACATTATCCATCTCCATAATGACTTGATGCAAAATAATAAGACATTTTAAAGAGACTATTCTTGATACCATCAAATGAAGCAAATACAGATACCATGGGTTTTGATGATTATATCTAGTGTATGGCCGTGAGTGTACAATCATTGTTGCAACCATTGTCATCAGATCATAAGTATTCATCAAAATTGTAAAGAAAAATAAGATAAACACCTATATTGAAAATTGTAGTGATGAGTCTATAGAGTAAAACACAAAACTTACCAATGTCAATTGAAATTGTTGGTGTACGTCACATTTATATTGCGAGTGTTCGAAACTGCATGATTATAAAGTATGACATAACTATTAGATACGTCAATGGTTCAAAATGTATAAATTAAAGATATAACCAATTAACTCATCAGGGAATTTTGCCTAAATTTTTTAGGGTTTGCATAGGAAAAACTTTGTGTAAACACAATCAACTGACACAACTTTAATTTAAACGAAACTCACATCTTATATATTCGAATTGAAACAATAAAATCAAAGAAGAATCAAAACTTACAAAATTAAGATTGGAGTAACCGAAACATGTTTCATAACAAACAAACAAAAATATTTTTTTAACCTCACAAAAGGTATCTGCAAAATTACAATAGATAGATTCAAACAGATAGATTACCTTGATTTATAAAAGCAGTTTTCCCTAATTTTTTTAAGGTTTCGATACAATAATTATTTAATTGGATTACTGGGTTTACATGATAAACATAAAAAATCAGCAATAATATGAACCAAATCGATTCAATACAACTAAAACTTACCGAAATTATTGGGTGGAATTCAAGATCATCCATTGTAATTCTAAAACTGGTTGAATAAATTTTGTGTTTTTTTTAATCGGTGATTTTGAAACTGAATTTCTTTTTATTTGTATCTGGATCCTATAGAGGAAGTGATTTTCGAATGGTTAATGACATTAATTGTGGATTAGAAACTGCCTTTAATGAAGAATCGTATAGAGGAAACTTTGAGATTCACAGACAAAACATTGTGTATTATTTTGTTTTTGGAATGTCTTTATGTGGTTTATGACACATATTTCTATTAGTGCTTTGCAATGGTTGTACTTACCAAACGTGAGATGCAACATGAAGATGACACATAAGATTTATTAAATGATGCTGCCTTAAAAGACTTGTAAAAAAGTCTCTTTTATTATATAGATAGATTAAGATTGGAGTAACCAAAACTTGTTTCATAACAAACAAAAAAATTATTTTTTTAACCTCACAGAAGGTATCTGCAAAATTACAATAGATAGATTCGAACAAATAGATTTACCCTGATTTATAAAAGTGGTTTTCCCTAATTTTTTTTAAGGTTTCGATACAATAATGATTTAATTGGATTACTGGGTTTACATGATAAACATAAAAAATCAGCAATAATATGAACCAAATCGATTCAATACAACTAAAACTTACCAAAATTATTGGGTGGAATTCAAGATCATCCATTGTAATTTTAAAACTAATTGAATCAATTTTATGTTTTTTTGAATCGGTGATGTTGAAACTGAATTTCTTTTTATTTGTAACTGGATCCTATAGAGGAAGTGATTTTCGAATGGTTAATGACATTAATTATGGATTAGAAGCTGCCTTTAATGAAGAATCGTATAGAGGAAGCTTTGAGGTTCATAGACAAAAAATTGTGTATTATTTTTTTTGGATTTGCAATCGTTGTACTTACCAAATATGAGATGCAACATGAAGATGACACATAGGAATTATTAAATGATGTTGCTTTAAAAGACTGTTTTATTATATAAAAACTAGATGCGTCGATTCATAACATCCTAATTAAAGGTTTACACCTTTTATGGTATTAATGGTGGACCTTTTAAAAGGTCTAAAAATTAATAAAATTATTAAATTTTAAAGTTTTTGATTTTAAACCTTCGTTCACTATGTTTTTTCAAGTTTATAAGATGTTTAACAATTACACATGCATTAAATTGTGAAAATGTTCAAGATTTAAGACCTCTTCATTTCACATGGACATGAAACATCAACTCAGATGAAATAAATTATAAACCCTTTTATGTGTTATAAACCTATTCTTAAAATACTAGATGCCCTTAGCTTTAGATGCTCGTTGAGGTAGCATATTTCAAATGAGCGACGAATTACAAGTTCATTTTTTTTAACGACAATTAAATATTAAAAAACTAGCAAGATGCTAAAGTTACAAACACCAAACGAAAAAAAGCACCTAAAACAAGAGAACGCCTAATGACCATCAACGGACAACACCTAATGACCATCATCTTCCAAGATTTGATTCTGCGTTTGACACCTAATGACCATCAATTACAAGTTTATATCATTCAACATAACCAAACAGGGAACCAATATAGTTGATTTATTTATTTCTATAACAAAGTCTGAGTTTTCGGACAGATTTTCCCACAGAAATCAGCAGTAGTATATTATTCTGAAAGAGGGGGTAGACAACACACATAGGCATTATTATCCACTGCCTCATGTTCAAACATAGGTTATTTCTATCTGGTTTTATTATTCTCCCATGTTTGCATGTTCTAACTCACTAGTATTCATATGGCCATTCTTGAGGCAAAGAAAACTCGGATGCAACTTGATCACTTAACTTGGTTGCATTTTCAACAATGTATTTCTTGATATAGATCACAATCTTCTTTTCCCTTTCTGAAACTGTTTAAAACTCCATCACGTCAGAGTGATTAAAATTTGGCAATCATTAACCATTTTAAATTCCATATATTACTATTAGCCAAGTTAAAAACTATCAATAAGAAATCGACTAAGGATCTCTATTTTAGAATCAAGAGAGGAATAACAAACCTTTCAAATTTTGCAAATTATATGCACGAGGAGGCTTACAAATGGGGGGCCGATAGGATACACCGGTATTCTCCCATGCATCGCATTTGGGATAAACACCCATGTTCCTCTACGACCACTACAACCATCTTCAACAGCACTCCCTTTTGTAGAGTCCTTTCGAAGAGTATTCTCCTCCTCTATATATGTATCTTCCTCTTCATCTTCCAAGATTTGATTCTGCGTTTGACACATAAGAACTAAAAGTTACGCAATCTAGATAACAATGAGAAAACTTTACCAATAGTTTGTTTCTTTTATCAATTAATTTTTACCCACATGCTAATATAACTAAGTTTCTTAAGTGTAGTGGTCACAGGTACAAAACTTGCCGCTAACAATGTACATGTCAATCGTATGTAGAAATAATTCGATTTTTTATGGTCACTAGGTTTGGACTTTTCGGCGTAAAGTTTAACCTTGGTTAATTTTTCTGAAGCGATACCATGCTTTAAAGGGCTACATGCTACGAAAAATCTCCTTAGGCTAAACGACTAGTGTTCTGTAAAAAACAATATACAAACTCTTATTTCGGAAAAGAACTAGATCAAAGAATTATCATTGCTAGTAGATGATTCATCTAAATTGTCATGCTATAAATTGATATGGCATCAACATAACCTTAAGACTTTACCGAATGCAAATGCATACCATATCAAAAGAACTTAGTTTCCATTCAAAAAACATAGATACATATAATCAGTAAAATGAAACTTAAATAAACTTAGAGGATCTTCTAAAAATCAAAGATACCTTCGTATCATAAACGGCCATAGTTGTAGGGGGAAACATATGACCGTTGTTGGTGGTATTAATGACTCCATCTCCTTGGCCATTAGATTCGATTCGTTTTGAACCAAAAAAGCCCTAAAATTTTGGCAATTGATTATAATCCTCATCCGAATGTGATGTATAAAAAGCTCACGAAAAAAAAATCATAATTGATATGACCAAAATCTATAAAGAAGTAAGAGCAAAAAGATTGATTTACATTTGCTTCTATAGTAAAATATGACACTGGTTCCTCCAAGACTAGATCTGCGCATTGTTTAGAGAGCTCATCAACAATAGCATCAAGCTCCATTTCGCTATCGAGGACTTCATTATACACTTCAGAAGGTGGAAAACAATATTGTCCATTGATTAACACCTTTAAACACAAATCACAGATGAAAGCAACAAGTGAATGCCATAAACTTATAATGTCTTGAGAGGCATAAATATGATATTCACAAAATAGGACTACAAAATTGATGACGTATAGTATGGACCGCCTCGGCCCACTTATACTACTATAGGCTTCGTAGCTGCTAACGGGCCTACGGCCCATGTATAGCGGTCAAGGCCTTCCGGACCTACGGGTCGCGGCTACGGGCACGTTGTCCGTGGACGTGGTAACTTCATAAGTTATCTTTAAGTGAGGATAACCTAAGTAAATAAGAGATATGCTTTGCTTATTTAAATCAGTCAGGATAATTACAAATCCCTACAATCTCGGCCGCGTCTTGGGCCGAAAGATACGGAAACCCTAAAGGGTATTCAGTCTTTAAAAGGAACCCAATTATCATCGGTACAGGTATCTAACAAACCCTAATTACACTTAATTACTCTCTCAAAATCACATACTTACTCTCACGTTGGAGTCTAATCGTGGGATCCGCTCCCACGATAAGGTTAACGGTGTTTATTTCCTTGTGCAGGGTCCTTTAACGAATTCACTTGGTACAAGAACGAGGTACTCTATACCCGAATAGCAGCCTATTAGGATCAAACTAGACCCAACCTAACTTTTGTATCAACAAGTTGGCGCCATCTGTGGGATACCGTGAGGGGCGGATGTGAAGTTGTGAACACAATGTAAAAGTAGAAATTTGTGGTATAAATATGTAATAATATCAACAGCTAATATATGTGAAGTTGTGAACACAATGTAAAAGTAGAAAATTGTTATCTAGTGTAAAACAATTCAACCAATGATGTGTTTGCCAAATGCGTCTTTTGAAATATTGGAATGAATCAAATATACATATTGAAATGTTAGACTTCTAACTTTTATTGTTTACGATTAAGAGAATAACTAGAAAAACAATCGTGCATACCTGTAAATCTTTTATATAATAAAACAAAACCTTAAGTGGGGACTTTTGTATTTCAAAAAATCAAATCATACCTTATTAAGTAATAATTAATTATTATTATTATTTGTTTGAAAACTTTTTTATATAAAGATGCCTAAATATTTCTTGTTTTTATCAAAAAATTTATAATTCGTTTTTATGCTTATATGCATAAAAAAATCAAAAATACGCATGTACTTGATAGCTCATATTTTATAGTGTTTGGACCAAAGTGCAACTTGAAAAGAAAAAGCGGAATAGTAAATTCATCCACATTCCAATATGTGTCATTCCCCCATCTTCCCTAAAACCCCTTTGTACTTAAAAAAAAGACCCTTACCTTAGCTACTTTGTTCAACAAAACTCAAGAAAGACTAAACACTGAAACAAACATTGTCACAATTTTCTTAAACAATTAATCCTTTAACTAAAAGGCATTTATTGACACAAGAAATAAAAAACACTAGCATATATTACTACTCCGTTGGATGTAATCAAGAGAACACTACAAGTACAAACCCCAATTATAAGGTACAATTAATCTTTTATCTAAAAATTGATAAACAAATTGATGATTTATATTCTGTTAGAGCTGTTAGAGGGTGTGAGTAAATGATTTTTGATGAGATAATTTGTAAAAGTACATAGGTTGGTGATTGCCCTCCACCACTATTGCATTATATGTTTGGTGTTAAACGGTAAAGACGAAAAGGTTTTTGCCCTCCACCACTATTGCATTATATGTTTGGTGTTAAACAGTAAAGACGAAAAGGTTTTTGCCCTCCACCACTATTGCATTATATGTCTGGTGTTAAACGGTAAGACGAAAAGGTTTGAGAGTGTTAAATTATGAATATGGTGATTGCAGAATAGTTTATCATATAGGTTGGTAATCGGTCAAAAGAAGTAACTTCTTGCTATATGTTGTTGAAACTGGGTGGGCTTGGGTGTCGTCGTGCCGTTAAACCAAAAAGATATAATACTACAAACATAAGTACTATAATGTTTCAGTGTCCATATATATTGTACAAAGAATACATGATGACATATTCCAAATATTTTAATAATCCATATGGCATTGCTCAAAAAGGGAAATAAAATAAAATTATATGACAAATGGTTCTGAGTGCCGAACTTAATTTCACCCATCCTTTTCTCCATAAGTTCATATATTATCCAAATCGACATATTGTCTATGTGTTTAAGAGTCAGAGTGCCTCCTAAACATTCGAGTCTTTGTACAAGCTTTTTTAGTTGCATGAGCTATTAGATATTTTTGTATTCCTTTTGTAAAATGGGTGTACAACAGCTAACAAACCCATCCATTGCTGCAAATGGACTAGAATTATTAAAAAATATATATTTATAACATGTTCAAATGCAAACTCAATCAATTAGGATCATATATGTTTGTTGGTTGTCTTTATGCATGCAAATAATATCCTTCTGGAGAAAGCCATAGAGAAGATTATTATGGATATCTTAGTTAATATATCAGTCTTCGGGCGCACGCGTACCTTCTACCGCAACTTTAGCAAAACAACCATCTTTGGAAAAGAAATAGATAATAATAAATGAAATAATTTATGTTAAAATGCCGTGCTTGCACGAGATTTATAACTAGTACGGTCTATAGTATCGTTAATTTGTGTGTGCAATATTTTTTTAATTTATATATCGATGTAGAGTGAGTGAAAGTAAAAAAGGCTATTGATTTAAATTTGAATTGAATATTTAAGAAGTTAATAGGTGCCAATTGACATTTACTTGTCCACCTATTGGTGTCAATTGACATTTACTTAATGAGGAGTAATGTTTTTTTTGGTAAAAAAGGTGAATTATATTACCAACAAAAGATGTGTACAAACGTATAAAAAGAATTGGACATCTCTTAATCCTTTATACAAACTAAGAAATACAACAGACATCCTAGCTTATCAGACAACAATCTATATCAGACAAATAACCTGTTACAAACACCTCTGATACAAAAGATTCTCATACCCAAACATCTCATTCATCTAGCCTTATACTCTCTAGTCAGTGTGACTAAGGAAAAGGTCTAGGCAAGCATGGAGAAATCCCCTTTTCTTGCTACATTCCCCCCTACAAACACCCTTCCTATGTCCAAAGGATCCCAACCTTCAAACATAGAGGCTCTTATAGGAGGCATCACAAGAAAAAGGGTAAAACTCCTATTCATACTGAGATCCAACACCAGGAGCTACATTTCCAGTATTGGCATCACTACGTGGACAGGATTTGCTCAGGGAAACAATCCTACTTAGCTACATTTCCTTTTTTGTTGTCCATCCATATGGACCAACAGATAAGGCATCACCAAGCTGGCCTTCAGCCAAAGCATGTAACCTACCTTATGACAACAAGTGTAGCCTTTAACTTCAGTTTACACAGCACACTGGACAAAGATTTCATCCATTGACCTAGTAGGATTAAAACAAGAAGAAAGGTTCTTATTGTCAAATTTTAAGGCCCTCTGCAAGTCTTTATAGGTTCGTTACTTTGATATCCAAGCCATGTCCAGCATTCCATTCCACTACGTAGCAGTCCCTACTAGAAACTCAAACCATCAGGAATCCAAAAGCTCTAATATAGAACATTAGGAACCCTTCTACTATAAGCATTTGCTTCTAAATCATCAGCACATCCTTGTTAAACTGCCATCCAAACACCCCTTTATATCATCCGTTCTTCAATGTTTGAAACTAATCTCCCATTCTTTTTCTGCAATCCTTACTGCATTTGATCTTCTTGTTCTTAGAGACATAAGTCTTGACCTCACATCATCAAAGATAAGCCTTTTTATCAATTTACTATCTCTGCTTTCATTTTTGAAAAGTTTGCAATTCCTCTCTTGCCACACATAATATACTGTTGCACCCAAACAAAGCTTTCTAATAATACCTCAAACATTATTCTGGCTTTTATAGTTAGCCATATCCTTGATAATCTCTTCCTAGATTATAGCATTTGTTTTGATTCTAGCTTTTTCTTTCACACTAGTCCATATATCAGCAACTGTTTTGTATTGAAAAAATAGATGCTTATGTGAGGCAAGACTATTTTTGTAGTATGGGCATTCTAC
>BQNB010214102.1:0-10017 GCA_026074375.1 Tanacetum coccineum
TTCACGATTTGTTTTGTTGTTAATTGGAATGGTTTAAGATGGATAGCTAGTATCCAAATGTTTATTATTATTATTTTTTTAATTCGATAGGAATCGAATTAATGAACTTTTTATATTTTTATAGAAAAATAGCAAAATAACTTCCAAAGAAAGGATCTTCAAAACTCTACTTCAACGAATATTCTTCAACAATCGTTCACGAATTCCTCGGCAACGGCGCCAAAATTTGGTTGTAACAAAACAAATCTATATACTTATAGTATTAATCCCGTGAAAATTTCTATCCAAAATACTTCTCAATCAAGAGAAATACAAGGTAAAAATCTCACTAAAGAAAACACAATTTGTATATTTTTATCCGGGAAGTATGGTACTACTCGGGTCGTGTCCCAACGAAATCGTGAATTGAGAATTGGGAAAATTTGGATTCGAGTTAAGAATGATAACGGATTTTTGAATTATTGATTACACTACAAATTATAATAACACGAATTAAAAACAATTAACTAGCGCGAAATTTAAATGCACAAAACGTAAAAACGCGAGCTAAAACTGAAATTTAAAATCTAATGCAAGAATTTTAACAAATTTTATACCCAAAAATCACAAATTTAAAAAGAAAATTTTAGGAAAAAGAATTAGAAATTTTTATCTATTTTTGAATTTTTTATGAATTTCTAAAGTTTAATGAATTAATCAAAAATAAACTTTTTCTAAAAATTATCTCTAAAATTTTGTTTTTATTTTTAAAAAATACTAGATTTAAAAAGAAAATTATTGCAAAAAGAATCAAAATTTTCCAACTATTTTTCTATTTTTTATGATTTTTCTAAGAAAAAGTAAATCACTAAAATCTATTTTAATTCCTAGAAAATACAAATCAAATGAGAAAAATAAAGAAAAATGGTTTTTAAACACTAAAAAGGTGCAAAAATTAAATGGAACAAAAAGCCCTAAATTTTATCAACTAATTGTACCTTAATTTTTGCAATTAAAACACAAACCCTAATTTCTTATAACTAATTATTAAAAATTTAAAAACTATTTATTATCCTAGAAAGAACAGGGTAGAAAGTGTAAGAAAGGAAAGAGAAAGTTAGGCGGGCTAACTTTTGTAAATTTACACTTATGTACGAAATAGACCTCGCGACTTGGCTTATTTTTAGCTTATTGAAAAAGTGATTTTCAGCCAAAACTCAAAACTACAAACTTATAGACGGGACAAACTTATCAGACTAGCTTATTGAGAGTTCAGTACAGAGCTTTAGAGAAGGACCCGTGCCGAGTGTGAGCGCTAGAATGAGACCAGGCGGACGGGCGTGATTGTGGAGCAGGCATCATAGAGAGCTATAGGCGAGCGCGAGATGCGGATTAGGCGTGTGAATGCGGTGCACAGTGCCGGATTGCTGACTCAGGTTATAGTGTGCAGCATTATGTATAGTGGCGTGATACATTGACTTCTTAATTATGGGTAGTAGGCTTTTATATGTGCTATGGACATGAGTTGAGCTAAGGATATTGCTTCATGAGCGGGGGACATATTTTCGCAGGGACACATTTATATAATGTGTCTGGAGGCGTAATAGTTTAGGAGAACTCCTACGCGAAGGAATACTCTAGGTTAGAAAGACATAGAGGCTACAAGTTTGTTCTACAAACCACAGACTAATATTCCAAGAAAAATGAACTAAAGTAGGTGCGCTAGTTGTCACACTCTTGCTTACCATAATAGATTCTACACCAGATAGCGAGTTTTTTGCAGACTAGATTTGCCAACATTGACTACCACATCTGTATTCTGAACACCTTATGTCTAAGCTGAGACTACTTTATGTCTCACTTCTGACACCGGCTTGCGCTTCTTCTCCTGAGGTTTGGCCGGTGCAGGCTTAGGCTTCTTGGCTGTAGTTTTAGAAACGGTTGGTTGCTTGGTTGCCTTTGGTTTTGCTTGTTTGGTAGGCTTAGCTGGCTTTGGTGCAGGAGATTCAGGATCACTCACTTCTTCACCCGCGAGATGTCTTTGATGCTTTGCAACTTTTTCCAGATAAGCATCGTAATAGTCTGATCCTCGAATGACGTCATTGATGAGTTCATTCGGTATAGTCATCCCAAAGACTTCCCGTTTGGTCCCCTTAGCACTGAACTTGAGATTACCTAGTACAGGTTCCTCTGTAGGCAAGTGGAGTGGAGACTCGGGTCTTGGGTGGAAGTTGTGCAGCCGTTGCAGGTGAAATATGATCAACTTTGTGAACCTGATACTCGGGATAAGGATAAGAGTTGCTTTCTTCTTCCCCAGAGTATGTTGTGCCAAATTCCTTTTGTCTTCTGTGAAAGTGTGGATGGATTGAGTAAATTCTTCCCACATCCTTTCAGCATAGTCGATGTGAGCTCGATTGACAACACCCCAAAGGATTTGTAGCACTGGGGCTCTTGGCCTTTCAAATCCAGAAGTCTTTCCCGTAAGGCACAGATTGATAATGGTTGTGAGTGCCCTCCACGGTTGGAACATGTCATTAGTGGTGACATTAGACAAGTGTATGACTTCCTTTGGATACCCCAACTTATTGACAAATTCAACAAGAGTATCAGGAGTTGGAGGAGGAGAGAAGGCCCGGTTGTTGTCGACTGGCGTGATCTGAAGAGCGTCTCTGAGTGTGTCTTTAGTGAGATCAAACCATTGCTCGTCCAGTTGACACTTATAGCTCCCGGCTTTACTGTCAAAGCAAATAGTATCCCAGAATTGTTGAATATAGATAGCCGGTATTGTTGATGAAGCTGTAAAAGCTCTGAAGAAATTTGTTTGCTTGAGAATATCCACAACAATCTTGTAAATTGGGCTGGGTTGAGATTTTTCTTCATTCAGATAGCAGTTGCTTTTCCCAATTGGCACCCAACGTATGCGTGGCATGATCTGTTCATCAGTACGAACAGGTGGTGCCATTGCGGGTGCATGTTCAGTATCAGCCATTGTATCTGCACAGTCACAATTACAAAGGAACAAACATGCAGAGAGGAATTGTTAGATGTGAGCAGATGCTCAGAGGTTAAGCATGTATGCACCAGATTCAAGGGAAAGAACCCTAAGGTCATGTTATAGAGTTAATCAATGAGTTTGGTCAACTCTTGAATCAACGAAAGTTAACTCATCGAAGAGAGGACATGACACACCGGTTAACGCATAAGATTCAATGGCAATTCACAAACTATGCAGGACAAAAGGCAATGGATAAGACACTCTAAGCAAAACGCAATCTGCGACAAATTCAAGACCAAAACGCAATGATTTTGAAAAGTACAGACTTAAAACGCAATGAAGCAAAACGCAGTCCCACCAAAATGCAACAATCAAAATGCAGTGTTTATAATATTCAAAAATAGGCAAAACGCAACCATTAAAAAAATTTCAAAATGGGGGCTTTACTATTTTAATATTTTAAATTTCTTCAATGCAAAACACAATGATTGCATTTTGTCCTTGTCTGATATTAAATAACCAAACGCAAAAGTATTTCAAGAAGCAAAACGCAACATGTAAATAAGCCAAAACACAATTTGGATAAGCATAGCAAAACGCAATCACCTTTTCATTATCAAAACGCAACTAATGACTTTTGTATTAAAACGCAACCTAGAATCTAATACCAAAACGCAACCAAGAATACTTCATCAAAACGCAACCAAGAATCCTGGGCAAAACGCAATGACGAATGTTTGACTATGCCAGATCTAATCCTTCAAATTAGGGGTTCTAATTACTTAGGCACTTCTATTCTTACATTTAAACCAACACGCAAAGCTTACAAACAATCCCTAGTGGCCAATACATCTTTCATTCGAGCTTGGTTTTGACTTTAAAAGTTAAACAATGTGCGAAAATCAATTTAGACAATCATTTACACTATGAGGGAGCAATTAAGACATCTACACAGCATCATATAAACAATCTAAGGATATCCCAGCCATAAAAACATAACACGAACTACTCACCTAGATTTTGATGATGCGAGAGCATGAAATTCCTAAAGACATACAAATTAATACAATTTAGGCCAAGATATTATGGATAATTCATGTAGGAGTGATGCACAACATGGAATGAATGATACCTAGGCACGAAAAACACACAAACTTATATGGATCTAGTGAAAACGCAGCTAGAATAAAAGGAGAGAAGTTTGACCAAAGTTGACTGGATTTGAATGGTTTGACTAAGTCAAAACGCATCCAACATTTTATACAAACATTCAACTTTATTCTCTTGGCTAATTGCCCATCCTCTTTTCATTTAGGGTTAACTTAGCAACTAATGGAATAACTATCTTGGGAAAGTGACACAATTGGTCCTTCACATTTAATGAGCCTAGGATATAATTAGCAAATAGCAAATAAGACCCTAGACATGCATATAATTGACACATTTAGACCTTTTTGAGTTAACACTAGTTTAACTCCCCCTTAAACCATAACCCCGTTAGCAAACCAAACTTTTCTCAGTTATGTATACAATATGTTCAAATGCCCGTTATATGTCATAAATTTGATAAAAAATCTCAATCTCCCCTCAATCAATGACCCGTTTTCTATTTAAAGAGTTGTAGTCGTTGATTGAGTGTCAAATTTTATGAAAGATCCAAGTCCAATTGATTTTCAAAAGACAACATTAAACCACTACGTAAAATCCAAATAATTTTTTAAAGAATCATAGACAGAAAATTATATGGTTAAAAACAAGACTTCTCTTCTTTATTAAGAAATAATGCACTGAAGCGTACATTAGATTGAGGTTTCAAGGATATAAAGTAATCCATGCCCGGGAGAACTTTATCACCCATTGTTAAAAATAGCCGTCTTTTTGGCGACGTGCTTTCCTCATTTTGAAAAGCGGATTGCAGTCTGAAATAACTATAAGCCATTAAGACATGTTTTGAAAGGTTTAAACTTCCGTTCGAGCTTCATTTAAAGACCCGTGTCATTATTGAATGACATTTCTAGGACCGTAAATGTTATCGATAAACGAAAGACATGTCTTGAAGAAAACTATTTTTGGCATTTCTATTTCTTGAATTTTTATGGATTTTTGATGGTTTTATATTTTTTGTAATTTTTCTTTTTGGGTTTAACTATGTACATATTTACATAGGATACTTGAAGCCAATCCGTTACTCATCCTGAAGACTTTTGAGTGTCTCCGGCTTCATACACTTCATACCAAGCCTTGGGAGAATGAATTCGAATCATTCTCTGGGCAGCGCCTTAGTGAATATATCTGCCAGTTGATACTCTGTCCTTACGAAATACAACTCAACCACTCCTTTTTCCACTTGTTCTCTGATGAAATGATGTCGGATGTCGATGTGTTTAGACCTGGAGTGTTGAACGTTGTTGCAGTAGAGGGTTATGGCACTCTTGTTGTCACAGTACAGAGGGATGCGATTATAAGCGAAGCCATAATCTGATAATTAAGACCGCATCCATAGGATTTGGGCACAGCAACCAGACATCGCGATGTATTCAGCCTATGTAGACGAGATAGACGTGCTAGTTTGCTTCTTTGATGAATAGCTGACTAACTTATCACCAAGGAACTGAGCATTGCCAGATGTACTTCTGCGAGTGTCCTGACAACCTACATGATCTGCGTCTACGTATGCTGTTAGTGCCATGGCGGTGTCTTTTGGATACGAAAGACCCATATTGGTGGTTCCTTGGAGATACCAAAAGACCCGTTTAACTGCCTCAAGGTGCTTTTTAGTGGGCCTAGATTGATATCTAGCACACATGCACACAACAAATACGAGGTCAGGTCTACTGGCTGTGAGGTACATCAGGGACCCAATCATGCTGAGATATTTAGTCTGGTCAACAGGGGTCCTTGAGAGGTCCTCATCCAGTTTTGTTCGCTCTACTATAGGAGTGTCAACAAGGTCACTTTTATGAAGGTCAAATTTCTTTAAAATCTCATTTGCATATTTAGATTGATTACGAAAAGCATTTAGATTTTGAGAAATTTGTAAGACTAAGAAAAATGATATTTGACCCATCATCGGACATTTTAAATTTAGAACTTATTCATCTAGAAAAACAATCCAATCTTTGGGTCGTCGTGGCAAATATGATATCATCAACATATTTTAGAACATGAAGTATGTGTTTTCCTGTTTGTGAATGAACAAGGTTGGATCGACGAAAACCCTTGGAGAATCCCCCCTTTTTTGTGCCAGTAGAAAGTTGACAAAGTGTCATACCTGACCGGGAGGCCTATTTTAACCCGTAAAAGTGCTTTCTTTCAGACGATAGACATGATGTGGACGTTCTGGGTAAACAAAGCCTGTCCACTTGGTGGGACATAGATCTTCTTCTGTAAGCTCGCCATTTAAGAATGAGTTTTCACGTCCATTTAATAAACTGTCATGTTTTTGCTAGCGACATTGGCAATGAATATCCTGATTGCTTCAAGACGAGCAACTAAGGCGAAGGATTCTTCAAAATATAGACTTCTCTTGATGAAATCTTTTGCTACAAGACGTATTTTGTTTTTCAAACACATCACATATCTGTCAAGTTTCACCTTATAAATCCACTTGAGAGCAATAATCATGGCACTGTCTGGAGGTGGTACTAATTCCCATATGTCTGTGATCAAATTATTGGATGTCTTCTTGCAAGTTGAACCAGCAGTCTTCAGTAGCTGCAGAGTGAAAGTTTTGTTTGTCGACTTGGACAGTTACAGAATTGTTAAAAGCGCCCAAAGCATCGTAGCAAGCTGTTTCTGAGTGGATACCGGTCGAGAGGGATTCCCAATAATGTTATCAAGAGGATGAGAGTCGGTCCATTTCTGGATATGTTCATGAGGTTGAGTGGATTGGTTGGGTTCTGGCATCATGATTTCCCCAGATGATGAAGCTTCAAAGGTTGGATCTGGGGCGAACACATTAACAAATGATTCGGGATCAGCTGCAACAAACGGATTAACTTCTGCATATTGCTCACCTGCTACCACTAGGATGTACCGAAGAGGAATTGAGATCCAGTGGTGATGGTATATTTGACTTTACCTGATGGTGTGTCGAGATCAATATGAATGTAGACACTGATGGACTGTAGGAATGACCGGGTCATGTGGCCTACATTAGGAATAGATCCTGACTGATACCGTAGATTAAAATATTCATCAAACATAGGTTGGAATAACATCTCCAATTCTTTATTTATGGGAGGTACATATGGTATAGCAGGAGCAGGATTAGGTACGAGCCCTGAACTGATATGTCCAAGTGTCAACAGGTTAGGAGCGGGTCCTGGACTGGATTGTACAGGAGCCATATGCTCAGTCAGCTCATCGAATTGAACATGAATAGTTTCCGTAATTTGTCGGGTTCATTTGTTGTAGATTCTGTAACCTTTTCTGCTCGATGCATATCCAACAAAAATTCTAATATCAGCCGTTGGTTGTAGTTTTCCAAGATCCTCGTTGTCATTTGTAGGGTAACAAAAAGCACCAAAGACCCAGAAAAATATGAGATCAGGCTTCTTATTGTGTACTAGCTCATATGGGGTTTTTTTGTGACGTGTGTGAATAAGGGAACGGTTTTGGGTGTAACAGGCAGTAGCCACAGCTTCAGCCCAAAGAAACATCGGTGCCTTCAAAAAGATTAGCATTGTCCGAGCTACCTCGACAAGAGTTTGGTTTTGTCTTTCGACAACGTCGTTCTGCTGTGGAGTCCTTGGCACTATCTTTTGGTGAAAGATTCCAACGCTTTCATAATAATCATACAGAGTCTTGTTGACAAATTCAGTTCCATTATCGGTGCAGATAAATCTTAAAGTTTTGTTGAGACTGACTTGTATTTGCTTCAGAAATTTAATGAACCTTGGTGTTCATCTTTGATCTTCAAAAACTTAACTCACGTAACAAGAGTATATCATCAACGATTTGACCAAGATGTATTTCTTCCATTATAGATTGCACAGCATCGGACCACTTAAATCCTAATGAAGGGTGTTTGAACTTCCAAATTGGTGTTTTCAGTTTTGGGTTTGTGGGTATGCTTTTTGCTCTTTCCTAATTGACATGCAGAACAAAGGTGATCTTTTTCAAACTTCAATCTAGGTAAGCCTCTGACAAGGTCTTTTCTTGCAAGATCATTGATGGTATCGAAGTTCAAGTGGTTTAAACGTCGATGCCATAACTATGATTTGTGCTTGGAGGCTTTGGATAGCAAGCAAATTGGGGAGGACTTTGTCATTTCTTCAACCAAAATGGTGTATAAATTAGAACCACGGGGACCTTTAGGTAATTCAACACCATCCGTATCACGAACATAACAAGAATGCTTTCTGAAGGCAACTTCCAAATCTGAATCACAAAATTAACCAACAAAAAACAAATTATGCCCCAGTCCTTCCATGTAATATACCCTGGAGATTACACTATCACACACCTTAATCTATAACACATTATATGCACCAAGTGGTCATTCCGAATCTAACTGTCCCGATACTTTTTATGAAATTCATAAGCTTGAACGATCCACGTCATATGTTTTGAACAGCGAGTCATATCCAAAGGAGATTTGTCCGACCTGCATTTGAAAATAGACAAAGATGGAGAGTTTGGAAAATTGGATCCCCAATGTTTTTACTAGTACTAACATTTTCAGTTTGCTTAGCATGCACTACTTTGGGTTTAGTGAGCCTAGTTAAAAGGCACTGTTCTCCTAAAGTGAATATTCTTCACGTGGGTCTCCATCAATAACCAACACTGGTAAGCACTTTTCCTGATGCTTTCCACACTTGCTTAACTTGCTTAGGTTTCCAAACTTGCTTAACTTTGCGCATAACATTTTTAACAGAGGGGGATGCATTCATAGAGTGCAAATAACTAACCACACACAAATCATGATTTGCAAAAATTAAGCATTTGTTACATGTTTGGCAAACAGAATGAGAATTCAAATTAATTACATTACGCTTAAAGCTAATACTAGAATCAACACGATTCATGATTTTCAAACTAGACTTATTGGTCCTAGGGTGTTCTTCTACTTTCTTCTTGTTGACAATTTTAGCCGGCGAGATCTTATTTTTCTTGGTATTGCTCCTAGGCTGTGAACCGCTAGCATCAGTGCAACTGTTTACTCCTATAGAAGTAATTACAGGGACATTAGTCTTCTGAATGTTCAGTTTCTCTACATGTTTGTATGCGTTATTATTTGACGTTTCACATTGGTCCTCAAAAGTAACTTGCTTTTTCCCAGTTAAAGGGGTAGAAGCATGCTTTTTATCTTATTTATTGAAGTCTTTTGGAAAAGTTCCAATCATATATTATAATAGTTCCTGAGAGTGTTTAGTGTAAATTCAAGCAGATGCAAGTGATCTATCTAATGGTATTTCAACCTTAGCTTCCTCTACTATCCCACGAAGGGTTTCTACACTTTTCTTAAGATGTTTGAGATAATCTAGATGAACTTCATTATTGTTCCTATTATGAGGGGGAATTGGTTCAACATCTATAGCATACCTACCATGGGCAAGAACTCTTGGTTTTACAGAATCTACAATGATGCATTTCAGATTTTCATGTATTTAAGCTTTCAGATTCTCATTTTCACTTAACAAGGCAGTTGCTTGTTTGATATGTTTAGCATATGTGATCTTAATAGAATCATACAATTTCTTATAATGCTGCTTAATTTTTGCATTCTCATACCTAAAAAGCTTATTTTGTTCTTGAAGAACGGTGACTTTTTCAGTTAATTGAGTGATTTGAAAGTCTAAGGCCCTGAAATCCTGAGTACGGTCTGCTTCACTACGGGTCTCTTTTAATTGAGAGGTTTGTATCCTCAATTTTTTGATGGCGTTGTCCTTTCCTTGAATGGAAGCTTTCATTTTTTCGATTACAAAGACTGAGTCAAAATCAGGAGCATCTCGAGCGGGTGGAGATGTGTTGTTTCCAAAACTTTCTTTAAGGTTTTGATACTTTAACTGCAAATTTAAGTGATTGGCCTCAAGATTGGA
>BQNB010214104.1:0-10017 GCA_026074375.1 Tanacetum coccineum
AAGTTTAAGTACGAACAAAATAACAATGACGAGCTGATTAATCAGAGAACAACAAAAAGAAAATGCTCCCGATCCGGTGAACTCATATTAACCGTAAAAGCCTTGCACAATTACTTTTTGCGAAAGAGACCTCTAAAAATGATGATTTTTTTTATGCATTTGGCTTCCTAAAAGTGATAGTTGTCGATAAATTTTTACAGTGATGATTAGTTTTAACCACAAAGGATTTTTGCTACTGCTATTTATACAATTTAAGAAAAGTATGGACTTTTTAAAAGAACAAACTATGTGAGTTTATATACTTGTGTTTTCTGTTTATTTGGAAAATAAATTTTACATTGCACGAAATGAATATAAGTGAAATGTTACGTGTATAATTAGTTAATTACAAATGTCATTACCAGTTTTTATTTTATTTTTCTCAAAAGGAAAGTATGACACTTTTGAGAATTTGGTATTTGAATTACTATTATCTTTCATAGGCGTATTGAAAAGACAAAAACTTTGTAACCCAATTTTATATAGAAGACATGAATATTTCTAAACTTCCAAGAAATAGCGTCAAAGGGTGTGGAACTGTGAATTACCGGATGAAGGGGACGAGGCCACTTGGGAGTCGGGTGTCACACATGTCGTATTGACTCTTGATACCACGTAAACTTGTATTATTTGCGTAATGTGTACATATAACAAACTAATAGGCCAATACCCAAAACATTAACTAATGGGCTACAATATTTGTATGTTTCTGTAGTATGTTGCTATTATATAGGTTTAACCTTTATCATAAATGATCAAATGACCAACCTTGAAAACTTTAGAAGCACCTACTAAGTTGACTTGTAATAAACAAGGGTTCATCAAAACTCTGAAAAATAGTTCATAATGCTTGGATTGGACTGTTGATGTTTTAAACCTAAAGAACTTGTATTAGACATGTACGTAGCAGGTTGCTAATCATAACAACCAAATTGCACAAGAACCCCATGTAATACAACTTAAAAATATATCTTCAGTAACGCTTGGACAATCAATTGCTCAAAAGCAAGCAAATTCAAGTTTAATCAATACAACATATTCAAAATACATTAAGCCACACTAAATACATACCAGTAACACTTTGAAGTTTGTTAACACGGAACATGTGTATTATAAACAACTGAAAATTAAAAGAACTTGAACACAAATACTCTGTGAAAGATCGCCGTACTTCGATACTAACATGATATTTTATAATTTTTATAAGATAATGAAGCTGGAGAGAGTACCTTAAGGGATTGATCGGCTGAAGTGAAGACGCCATTCATCAATATATGCCATCTTATCATCATCCATGCTTGGTAGTTCAACTGTTTCTAGTCGTTCTATTATCTTTGTTGTCTTACCAAGAAGCTTGGCCGCAGCCTTGACACTTGCCTCACGTTTCTCTATCACACTTTCATGACATTTCATTGTTATGACTTGCGGTATGTTGGTGAAGCAAGCAGACAATATGTCTGCAATCATGCCATTTAAAAGGGCAAACAACTGCTTTTTGCTAAGCGGTTCTGTGCTGCTTTGGTCTCTATGCAATATTGTTCGTGCAATTCGGTACATTGAATTCGCAGCAATCAACTCCTTGGGAATATTGTTCTCCATCATTATCCCGTTGGAATGTGTGTTGATTTGTATGACAATTTCTTCAGCTTTGTCAGCAAACCAGTTAAGTATCTCTGTTGCGGTCATTCCTTCAAAAGCATTTTCTGATAGACTAATCTTTAACCACTTGCAGTTGTTTTCGACCTCATGCCATAAGGTAATAGTGGCTTTTCGAGTATTCACATACTCACTTGAAATATTGAGGCTTTCCTCCACGAGATGGGTGTATGATAGACCTTCAGCAACACTTTTCACCAAGTGCTTAACTCTGTCCTTTGGTATACGTGGGAGAGCAACAGCGATGCATGCTAAGGTAACTATTGGTAAACTCCAACTGTTAACTAGCTCGACAGAATACCGAAGTTGAATTTGATCCGTGTCAAATTTCTCTACTCCATCGAAACCAGTAGATTTCTCAAGAAGCTCTAAAAGACCGCTGTTTTGTTCCTTTTCAGCCTTTATGATGAAGGAATTTGTGGAGTTTGAAATGCCCTTAAGTGTTCTCTCAGCAAGCTCCATCTCATCGTTAACTTGTAAAACATACTTGCTAAGGTCTTCGATTATTTCTCCAGTTGAGTCGATGGGTGGAGTAAACAATTTTACCTTCAGTGACTTCAAACCGTATAAGCTATAGACAACAAGTTTTAGAACAACTATCGGGATGAGCCTTATCACTTTGCACAATACGACTAATACCATTTGAATTCCAATGCAAAGGCTCAAAGCGACATTTTTCAAATTATAGAGGACGGTTCTCGATCTACGGCTGCTTGATAGAAAAGGTATATGATTTTGTTTCCACTCATATAACTTTTGGGTCCAGTACTTCTCTACTTTAAATGCCATGAAATGATTCCTATCCCATTTAGTGACCGTTTTAAAGTTCAAAACTGAAAAACATCTAAACACGGGAGCAATGGTACCCACTACGATCCCTATGTACTGTGTTAAGAGAATGAAAAGCATCGACCACTTGTACACTGACTGAGTTTCATATACAACTGCATATTTAAGTGCATAACGATATGCATACAGAATTTCAAATATGGAAAATGTTTGCATGAGTAAAACAACTACACAAATTACTCCAGAAGCGGTGGATAATGGACTACTAGCCATTACAAATTGAGGGCTACCCGTTTCTGCCATCACCCAAAACCTTCTAACATGTTGTCTAAGTTTCTCAACCAAAGACACTTGGGTTTGTTGTTGATCAGTTGAAGATGTTCTGTTTGTGGCTTGATACTTGAATTCTAAAATTTCTTTTGAGGTTGGAATTGTTAGAGATGAAGAAACCGTTATTATTAGTAACAGGAGCATCATAGCCAGATAGATGTACGCGACATAGTCGTAAATAATGCCAGTATTTATCTGAATGATAATATTCACAATCACGGTAATAACAAGAATGGACAAACCTGTGACATTCGCAAGAAGAGTCTTGTTGTCCATAGATGCCAAAGAAGGCATTAAGTTAACCATAACTGTGCACATGAAAGCCAAACTTCCAATCTTGGCTACTTGGTCCATGTAACGTGGCATCTCACTAGTCAGATCCACAGGCAGTTTCATGGCAACAGTTATGACTGTAATAGATGCAGCATTGAGAGTGAAATATTTACAGGGAAACCAGAATTTTTTATTTCGAAGACCATGCAACAAATCTGCAGCCATGGCAAGGGTGCAAACTAATGATGCTATTGCAATGTAGATCCCAATCCACAACATAGGCGCACTTTCAATATTACCTTTCTCCATTACAGCAAGTTCATATTCACAATATTGCCATAAATCTGTCACATCAAGTAGGGTGATGTTTGTATAAGTAGTATTAGGGCTACTGTGAAATATTTCACGTGCAATCTTGAAACATATATTAGGGTATGAAGCCATTTGGTTTGTATTAGCCAAGTGATGAGTAAGCTAATTGCTTATAAGCATCCAATTTATAACGATTCTCAATTTGTTTGTACCGCGAAATTTCAATGTGGTTGGAGACAAACTTCCATCTGCAATTGAATGGCCATGGGGGAGACTTTGACTTTGAAATGAAAGTAGAAATTTAATATAAATAAATTAAAGGATTAAAAACAAATACCAAAAAAGAAATGAAAGATGGTCATAAATTTGCGAAAACCTATTCGTATTTATCTAATTTTGACTAAAATATACTCGTACTAGCTACTTTATCACATAATTACTCCATGAAAGTCGATTGTTATCTAAGCTATATGTGCTCGTGAGGCCGTACGTGACTCCTCAATTTTGATCGAGATTTTTAAAAGTTGAACTCATCATCGAATATTTATTTATACTATCATTAATAAGTATTACAAGATGCTAGTTACTTTATAGTTTGTTTAGTAAAACTATTTTACCAAGCAACAAGCGTGCGCTTTTAAAAGTTACTCAGATAAATATATTTTTTTTAGCGAGATGAGATTAATTAAAAAAATATGTTCTTTTTTACTCTATAAAGATCGAGTTATGGTAGGAGACGGCTTAAGCCACACATTTGTATTATGTTATTATGTTATTTTTATAATTTTATATATCAGCAAAACATAAATTTAATGTATAAGTGTCCATAAAAAAATCATAGTTAATGATTAAAAAATGTCAAACCTAGTGAAATATGCAAGCAACGGCTTGTCGTCCCTTGATGCGTGAAGGCATCAAGACGCACATGAAGGTCACCAGGCATCACACTATTTAGAGCTATAACTATTTTTTTTTGTGACGGCTAGAACTTGTATTAAACTAAACTTCATGATGATCCCTCAACTTACATCGTTAATTTTCAAATGCGATCAATGTGCATGAACTTGTTTAACGATAGTTCTTACTAGCAAATACAAGTGTTATGCCACATGACGATTTCAACGATGTTGTTCATCATTATATCAATCTGAAGTTCGAGATTTTGCACAATAAAGCAGGGAAATGAAAATTAAAAACTTATCAAATTTAAATATTTTTAGAATCCAACTTCTGGGTACATAAAGATAATAAGTTAGGTTCTTTTACATGTTAACTACGCAACTGTGTTAATAACACTAAACATATATACTACTCCATAAAGCATCTAAGTCATTTCTTAAATAGAAGGTTTTTTCTAACTTGTGCCTTAAGGGCACAAAGATAAGAAGCCAGTAACCCATAAAAAAGTACAGAAAAGAACACAGGGACCCACAAATGTTGTGAGTCTGTGTGTACTTTTTTTGTACCTTTATGTGGGTTCATATGTATTTTTCTGTACTTTTTTGACTTCTTATCTTGTGCCCTTGAAGCACAAGTTAGAAAAACCCTAAATAGAAAGGTTTAAAAATTCAGCCTACACATTTGTCTATTATAAAAACATTTGGTTAAATACTAATATTATTAACCGACATATTCTTTAAAATGAAATTAATTTATGTGATTAACAATATAAATGATTGTAACATAAAACATTTAAAATTCAATTAAGTAAATAATCATTATTAACTTTTAGTTAGAGCAGTTTTGTTTAATGGGCTTATGTGTTGGGCGGACGTAATGTCGTGTGTAGTTTTTTATCTGAATAAATCTATATATTTTTTTCCTATTTTGTGCAGAGCAATTTTTTTTAGAGGGTTTATTTGTTTGGTCTCATGTTTAATAGTTTTTTTTATATGAGCTTATGTGTTGGGCCTCATGGCGCGGATATTTTTTGATCTAAATAAATCAGTAATTTTGTAAAAAAAAATTCTATTTTGTGCCGAGCAATTTTTTATTTTTATTTTTTAAGTTGCCTACTTAAAAAAAATGTTAAATGGGCCGGCCCAAAATGACAGCCCAATGGGCCGGTTACTGTAGCTACTGTAGCAAAGTGGTTAAAACGACATAGTTTTAACCTTTCATAGTATATGTATATAATTTTCTACATTCCATCCCATGCGTTAAAAAAAAATCAGTTAGGCCCTCCCACAACACAACCACAAGTTAAAGCCCAATAAGAAACTGGTCTAGCCAAATCCCAATTAGTATTTGGTTAATACCAAAATTCAGCTCCCAATATCCAGTTTCTTAAGAAAATCCCAAATTGGAGTGCTAATGACGATATGTGCAAGCTCAGCTCCACAATATCTGTTTGGCCTTCCATGGAAAAAGAGTAAATTGCATTTTTGGTCCCTGTGGTATGGCCAAATTGCAGGTTTGGGACTCTAACTTTTGAAATTGCAGTGATGGTCCTTATTTTCAAGTTTGGGTTGCAGGTTTAGTCCTTTTGGGTTGCATTTTTTGTCCCTGTGGTTTGGCCAAATTGAAGGTTTGGTCCCGGCCCGGGGACCAAATTTGCAACGGAAACTTAAAAATAGAGACCATCACTGCAATTTTAAAAGTTAAGGTCTCAAACCTGCAATTTGGCCATACCACAGGGACAAAAAATGCAATTAACTCCATGAAAAACTTTCAAACTCAGCCACTGTGCTCATATGACTATTTGAAAGATAGAACCATTTTTAGACTAAAAGAAGACGAATTAGGTAACATTATAAGTTGTGTCGGATGTTAAGACAATTTAATTGGAAGTTAGTAGCAATGTATATAGTCACTAAAATAAAAGTATAAAAGTTCCAAGTATTATCAAAAGTTAGTAATTCCCAAATCTCTAAAATCTTTAATCTGATACTACACAGGGCATTAGTCTCAGTCATTCCCAAATCTCTGTGTAAACCAAAATATATACTTTTTACAGAAGGCAACATCAAACAACAACGTTATCACTCAATTTACAGAACCCGGTCACTTGATGCAAATAGATATTTTTTTCAACACTAACGCAACTACGCAAGTAAATATCAACACTCATACACTAATCATAAATTTCACTTTGAATTATCCATTGTTCATTTGAGAACCAGCATCAAACTTCAATAAATCAAAGAACGCGCATCAAATTTCACTTTGAAGATGGCTTTGCCACTTTCTCCGGTAAGACCTTTGTTCATCATTTTTTTATTGAAGAAACAATTTTTTTAAACACCACAAAACATGATATATTAGATAAGCTTGATATCAAAAAAAAAACATGATAAAAACACCACAAAACAACCAAAAAACATGATACAACGGATAAGCTCAATAGTCAAAAACCTATTTACACCCTCTGTACAAACCAAAAATGACCAAACTCGCACACCTGTTGTATGAGTAACCTGCACCACCCGCACCAGTGTTTCAAGAGCTTGAAAAATTGCACGCACTCGGACTTCGCACCCACTATTTCTGTTGAAGACCAATCTTCTAGATATCCTCTTGATTTATTTTAATACGGAATAGTTTATAAGCTGTTTTTAAAAGCCCTTGAAAACTTGTGCATTTATGTTCTTTCACTATAAAGAATCTGTAGCCCACATAATTCAAGCCTACAACAGTTTGCTCACCCTTGACATTGATGAATTACTGGAATGGATAAGCATACTTTTTAGCAATAAATGTGTCAACCATATCAATGTTAATCATCTAGGCTAACACAAATTTCACATTAAACCAGTTCAACATATATATGAATTGCAGTTTCACTTTAAATAAGAACTTTGATACAGTTTTCTTACCCATTATACTAAGCACGCCCATTCAAATCATTGGATATTAATGCAACACCAGATCCATTACTTCTGCAACAACATAGGTTTCAAATATGTTTAGAAGATGTAACTCTTCTTTCATTGTCTTTTAGAAGCATCCTTGTAACTTTTCATTTCTATTTTATTCTTGAAACATGTTTAATTAGATTATAGAAATTCAATGAATAACAAAGACGAAGCACCACTTACATTTTAATGATATTTCCTCACTCAAGCATTTCGTCAAATCTGTAAAAAAACAAATTTAAAATTTCATGTCAAACACAAAACCAAACACCGGCTACAGAAAATAACTCATTCAACAAATAAAAGATTTCCACTTAGGCAATGAAGAATTCAGGAAAAACTATGAGTTAAAAAAAAGGCAGAAATATCAAAAATGAATTAAAAAAAAAACAAAGAAGAAGCATACATGTAAAACTTGTTCTCGATGAAGCATATTGTCAAACAGTTGGTAGGCATTCAAAACAGAGCATAGTGGTCAGATTTTTGTCTATACACACTTAATTAAGTGATTTTACCCACAACAAAAGGAACAATCAGATTTGGAATACCTCATAATGATAACGAATCTCGTCATCTCTTGAAATGGATTCGAGAACCTGGAAAAAGATAAGTTTTTGCATCAGCAAAAGATCAATTAATAGATATAAAAGATAAATAATATAAAAAGAATTTAAATAAGTAATCATGAATTAATATTAAACACTTTACCAAAAAAAAGAACAAAGAAACTCAAAACTGAGATGGGTATTGGATAAGAAATTCAAGATGAAGAGGATAGTTGAGAAAACGAGGTTAGAAGTAGAAGAGGTTTTGAGTTAGTTGTAGCAGTCATTGGAAATCGGTTCTTCCTTTGGAAGAAGAGCAATTCTCAAATAGTGCAGAGTCCAAGGTTTGAAGGGCGGCTTCATTTTCCAATGTATAAAATCTGCAGTGTCTTTCTGAATAAAATATTTTATATGCATCTAAATCTGTAGTATCTTCCATGCCTGGTTTTTTTAATGGGCTAATTGTTTTAATCTAACAAAAGAAATGTATTTCACAATTATTACATCAGCATTTATATTTTTTAATTGCTCTAACCAATAGGAGAATGACATCTATTAAAATGACATCTATTAAAAGATGACATACGCATAAACCTAGAATTAAATAGATGTTATTTTTATAATTTTATGTATCAGCAAAACATAAATTTTAATGTATAATAAGTGTCCATAAATTATAATTTTATGCATCAAGTTAGCCATCATCACGCACATGAAGGTCACCAGGCATCACACTATTTAGAGCTATAACTATTTTTTTTGTGACGGCTAGAACTTGTATTAAACTAAACTTCATGATGATCCCTCAACTTACATCATTAGTTTGCAAATGCGATCAATGTGCATGAACTTATTTAACATCAGTTCTTACTGGCAAATATACGAGTGTTAGGCCAAACGACGATTTCAGCGATGTTGTTCATCATTATATCAATCTGAAGTTCGAGATTTTGACAAATAAACACAGGGAATAAAAATTAAACAACTTTATCAAATTCAAATTATTTTTAGAATCCAACTTCTGGGTACATAAAGATAATAAGTTAGGTTCTTTTACATGTTAACTACGCAACTGTGTTAATAACACTAAATATATATACTACTCTAAGTCATTTCTTAAATGGGAGGTGATTTGTACATTCCACTTATTGATTGGTACACTCAAAATGTGTGTGTGTTGCCATTTATACCATTTGTATTTGTGTCTTGATTTACACACTCCACTAAGTAATTTAGGGGTATAAATAACAACATACACACATTTTGAGTGTGCCAATCAATAAGTGGAATGTGCAAATCACCTCACTTCTTAAATGAAGGAGATTTTCTAACCTTGTGCTTTAAGGCAAGCCTATTGGCTCGGCCTATTTGTTTAGGCCCGTTTTGTTATTAGGGTTAGGTTTGTTTATTTTCTATTTAAAGTCTTTGTATTGTAACTAGTTAGTTGAAGCTGATCAATATATTGTTCATTTTCCCTCTTTGATTTCTACATGGTATCAAGGAGCTAGGTTAGGATGAAGAAAAAAAATCCCGCATGAAATGAGATCGATCTGTTAACGCCTGTTTGCCGTGTCAGTTTATGTTTGTACATAGTTGTTACATCTTGTCGGCTTGTCACCGTCCGCTGAATTAATCTATCACGATTCACGTAGGAAGCTATTGGATAGTAAGTTTTTTTTAATTGAATAATAAAAAAAAACTACTTGATAGTTTAGGTTAGACTAGTTATAATGCCCGTGCACGCACGAGACTTTTTCTATAATTTTGAATATTTAATTTCGTGATTTAGTAACACACGTGAACAGACTTTGCATTGGTTGAGAACTTTCTGATAAGGTATTTTACATTCTATAAGGAAATCAACTGCTATTTTATGACTACTTTGTACATGCAAATTAACAGTTAATGCTATTTTATGACTACTTTGTACAGCTACCATAAAAGTATGTGCGGTGAAGAAATATGATGTCTAAATGGTATTCCTGCATTTCTGGTTTCGTTTTCCTCATTACCTGCTCAAATGTGGTGAATGTTACCAAAATACGAATTGGACATACACTACGCCAAAAAAGGGCTTTCGGGACTATGCATGTAGTCCCGAAAAAGCCCGTTTTTTGTCCCGAAAGACTTATCGGGACTACATGTCGTCCCTGTTAGCGTAATCCCAGTTGCTCCGTCCCTATAAGTTGTCGGGACTACATTTCTTGTTTGTAGGGACT
>BQNB010214105.1:0-10017 GCA_026074375.1 Tanacetum coccineum
TTATATGTTGGTGTTCTTTTACCAACTTGTGATTTTTATTGATAATTAAAGACAATGTTTTTATCTTTTTTGTTTTTTTTTGTTTTTTTTATAAAAAGTAAATATTCACAATCTTCAAGCACAAATAATCAAACTTCGAAACGACAAACGCTTTCACTCCTCTCCGGCAGCGGCGCCAAAAATTGATTAGTGAGATTTATTAACCCTTAGTAAATATATAAATAAATATATAAAATACTTATAAATATACTAACAAGGATCAAAATCCACAAAATCAATGAAACCGGAAGTAGTATAGAATATTCTCGGGTCGTTTATCCCCAACGAGGAGTGAATTGGAAAGTTGGAAGTTGGTTTGAATAACAATGCTTGAGTGGAAAAGATTTGAGTTTGATTTTCTAAAACTACGGGAAAAATAAGGCAAACTATATTAAAACGAGAACGGGAAGCTAAAACGAGCTCAAAAATGAGAAAACAAAAACGGGTTCGAATCCCATTCTTTAAAAATCAAAATTTTGCAAAAATGACCCTACGAAAGATTTTCTATTTTTCCTAAGTGAAGAATGATAAAATAAAATTTTCTATAAAAGAAAAATATTTTTTGATTTTTATTTAATTTATTATAATTAAAAAACAGTTTAAATGAAAAAAAAATATCAAACGATTATAAAAAAATGTGAAAAAATACTAAAAAGTGGATTAAGGTGTACTGGTTCTATGAAAAATAAAAGCTAGAAATTTGGACTTATAAATAAGCCGTAATAAGCTGAAAACAGCTTATGGGCTTATTGGGCTAAAATGCCCTTATAAATTAAATGTTGCAACTCACTACCGGATGAGCTATTGTAGCACAGCGGTAGTGAGTGTGTTATAAAACGTTGGTTGATGAGGTTGAGGTCCCGAGTTCGAGTCTTGCTCACTTGGGGCCTCCCCTAATCCCAACGTTTTTATTTTGCATTTTTTTACAACTTTTTAAATAATCTGAAAATAAGCAACTTTAAAAAAGACAAAAATTTTATATCTAACAAATAAGCATGAAATAAGCTAAATAAGTTGGCAGTTTGCTAAATTTACTCTAAGACTACAAAATGCTTAACTGTTAAGCAGTTTAAGCTCAAATAAGCTTATGGAAAATGGAAATAAGCTCAGACAAGTGGGGGCACTATACCTAATAAGCAAACTCAAACAAAGATAAGCAAGGAAAATAAGCTAGAACATGCATAAAAGTTAGAAATGGTAAAAACACCCAAGATTTTACACTAAGAGGCAAATAAGCTCAAATAAGCTTAAAACAAAACCAGATAAGCTAGATCATGCTTAGACAAACCTAATAAGCTACTTTAAGCAATAAAAAGCAAGGAAATAAGCCAGAACATAAGAATAAGCAAAATAAGCTAAGGGGCCTAAGTTGCATACAAACAGTCAAGGGGCTCACTTTTGGGCTTATTTTTAAGCACCAAGAGGGGGTCCTAAGCTTAAGGCTTGCTAGGGCTTATAGAGCAGCTTATAAACTTCCTAAAAATGCAAAAATATAAACTAACCTATCTTAAGGAGGCCAAGAAAAAGGGGCTAGAAAAACGGGTGCTAGCACCAGGGGAGATTTAACAAAGAAAAATGGGCTAAAAGCTAGCTTATAAATAAGCTGGCAAATAAGCTCAAAAATGAAAAATAGCTTAAAACAGATTTAGAGTGACTCAAAAGAAGCTTGTGCACAAAATTTCATAAGCTAGAAATCATTTTTACAATCTGATATTGAGAAATGAAAAATGGCAGTTTCACACAAAAGTTTAACTTAACAAGAAAGAGTTGACAATGTAAATAAAACAAAAGCTAACCAAATGAACTACTTATACTGCATTGACACTAAAAAGAGGACTCAAAACAAGACTCAAAACAGGTTTTAAAGAACTTAATCTAATAAGCCCTTTGAATCAAATCTTTCACCACAGATTCAAAGGGACTTTTTAGAAAAACACTTAAAAACAAATTTTAAACTTAAAGAACCTTGAAATTCAGTAGCAATCAACCTAAGAATGCAGGTTAAAGTTCATCAAATGACCCATAGTGTTTTTAACTCATTTTGACCCATTTTTATCCCTTGACCCAAACACCCCTTTAAGTTTTAAAAGGGTCTTTTGTAGACTGATTTACAAAGAACTAAGGCTAGGTTTTTGCAACAGTTAAACATATAAGAACATTTAGCATAAATAAGCAAATTTCAACAAAAATAAGCACTAAAATAAGCACAAAAGAAATAAGCTGTTTGAGGCAAATAAAGGCAGTTTTGGCATAAATCTTAAACAGGAGGCATATAAGCAACAAATAAGGACACATAAGCATAAAACACATATAAACAAGCAAGATAAGCAAAAAAACTCAGGAATATAAGCAAATAAGCAGATGAACAGTAGAAATAAGCAAATATGAAAAAGGAAACTTACTTGATCCCTTGCTCTAAACATGGATTAAAGGACCTAAATAAGCTCTAAAGACCTACCCAGCTTATAAATAAGCACTCTACTAAACCCATAAGCACCTCTATTATTTGCTTAATGCCAAATTCCTTACTAATGAAAATCTAAAAGCTTAGACAAGTTTTTGAGAAAGCTTATCCAAGACACCTTGAGTTATAAAAGCTTAAAAGAGCTTATGAACGACTTTTGAAACTTAAAGAGACTTAAAACTTGAAAACGAATTTAAAAAACAAACTTGAATTTCATTAACTTTTAAAAAACATTACAAGAAAATACAATAAGCTGAAAACTAAGTTAAGCAAAAAGTAAAAAAAAAAAACTAGATGCCTCTTATAGGCTTACAAAGAGTTAATTATATAGAAAATAAGCTAGGACTTGTCTTATCTTTGGTCTTTTTGTCCTCTTCTGGATGTGTTTCTTTGCTGAGACAGAAACACAAGTGTGTTTGTTGTGTGAGAGTGAGCCCCAAGTTAATCCTAGCCATCAAAGTTTTCTTGGTGCCCAATCTGTGTAATCTAGACCCTTGATCGTTTGTCATCATTCTTTGTCTAATAGGCTTCTTGGGGATTGCAAAGGTGGCAAGAGGTGGGGTGTGATGGGAAAGAGATGGGTTTAGAGTATAGTGGACAGTAATCGAGGTGAGGGGACATGGATGAGGTTTTGGCGGGTAAAAATTTGTTATACTCTGTTTTGAGTATGCAGGGGTGATTGTTTGTCGAGTAGGCAAAAATGACCCTTCACTTTGAATGTTTTGATTTCAAAATCAGTCCTTGTGGAGGGTTAAGTTTAGGGATATGCTAGATTTGGCCCTTCTGTTTATATGTGGTTATTGCAAGTGAAGTCCTTATGGTAAATATAACTTTGATATGTTGGCAGAATTAACCCTTCCAAGTGTTAAGTGATATTGCAAATGAAGTCCTTATGGTAATATGACTTTGAGGGTTTGGCAAAAATGCCCCCTGAAGTTTATTTTAGGCTAAAAAAAGTAATGGGCTTGGATTTGGTCTTCATATGTACCCTTAATGGGCTGCCTCGGCCCATTAGATGGGTAAGGGTAGGCGGGGGGGGGGGGGGGGGGGGGGGGGGGGGGAGGTCTGCGGGGCAAGCGGGGGGGGGGGGTGGGGCGGGTGGGGAGCGGGGGGGGGAGGAGGGGAGGAGGCGTGGATTGGGGGGGGGTGGGGGAGGAGGGGCGGGGGGGGGGCTGGGGGGGGGAGGGTGGTGGGTGGGGAGGGGGGTAGGGACTGGCGGGGTGGGGGGGGGGGGGGGGGGGGGGGTGGGGGGGTGAGTTGGGGGGGGAGGGGCGCTGGGGAGGGGGAGCGGGGGGGGGCGGGTGTTTTTTTTTTTTTTTTTTTTTTTTTTTTTTGTTTTGTGTTTCTTTTTTTTTGTTTTTTTTGTGTTGTTTTTTTTTCTTTTTTTTTTTTTTTTTTTTTTTTTTTTCTTTTTTGTTTTTTTTTTTTTTTTTTTTTTTTTTTTTTTTTTTTTTTTTTTTTTTTTTTTTTCTTCTTTTTTTTTTTTTGTTTTTATTTTTTTTTTTCTTTTTATTTTTTTTTTTAAATGTCGTTGCAAATTTGGTCCCTTGTGGATATAAATTACTGGTTTGGGGTTTAGGCAAAAATGACCCTATAGGTTATATGAGGGTTTGGCACCACAATGTCCATTAGGACGAAGGCGGGTGTTAATTGTGTTGTTGGGCACATTTTGTTGGAAGATTGCGTCTTGTTTATAATAATAAAAGTGGGGAAAATGGGCTCATTTGATTTAGGGCTTATAAAGTCTTTGATCTTAATGACTTATGTCGGTCCGACTTGGCCCCTTACCTAATAAAATAGGGTGTTGTTGGGTTGTTGTGGCCAAACATAATTTTTCTGCGGTTTTGTCTCTCCTTCGGCATTCTCCTTTGTGACGTTTTTTTTGACTCTTTTCCGGGTTGGTTGACCTTGACTTTGATTTTTGTTGGACTTTGACCTTTGTCTTGTTCTGCATCCTCTTCTTTTGGCTTTTTTGTTAATTTTTCCTTCGAATTGCCGTGCAGGGTTTTTGGGTGGTCGGGTGTTGGGGGTGGTGGGGGATCAGGGTGTGGGTTTTGTGAGTCCGGGTGGGGAGGGGGGCGGGGGGGGCTAAGTTTAAATATTTTACACGCATGGCGGGGTGTAGATGATTGGCGACGGGTGGGGTTTCAAATGTTTGGGCCGGGGGTGGCGGTAGGTGTGGGTAGTCTGGGTCCCGGGGTCGGGGTGGGGGGGGGAAGACTGTGGGGGGGGGGGGGGGGGTGTGGGAGGGTATAGGGGGAGTTGTGTGGGCGGGATCGGTGCTGTGGGGGGGGGGGTGAACTCGCAGCTGGGGGCGAAGGGTTGGGGGGGGGGACAGGGTAGGGGGGGGGAGGGTGGGAAGGGGGGAAAATTTTACTCGCTAAACAGGGTATATAACACAGGGGAGTATTATAATATATAAGGGGTGTGTAGTGGGGGCAAGACTAGACAGGGTTTTTCACATTTCGGGCACTGTTCTTTTGCTTCCCTGTTGATGTTGTGTTTTTCTGGCCCCCCCCCTCCCACCCCCCCTTTCCGCGAGCACACTCGTTTTCACATCACCAAGCAAAAAAAAAAAAAAGAAAATAAAAAATGGAAAAAAGAAAAGATATAAATGAAAAGAAAGAATTAAAATTATAGAATATGAAAAATATAATATAAATCGCCATTTTGTGGTTTGTGTTTTTTTAATTTTTCGCGATTTCCCTCCCACGGTCCCCAACCCCCCAACCCCCCCACATGGCCTGTCCTTTCCTGGCTTGCCACCATCTGGCAATCTTAATTCACTCATTGACAACAGAAAGATTCAGAGGTGTTTTGTTGTTAGATCATCACCTTGGGCTTCTCATGATGTCTAATTTAAATGGTAAGATTGAACTTGGGGCCTTAGACTCTCACACAACAAACACACCCTAGCTTCTGTCTCAGCAAAGAAACACAACTAGAAGAAGACAAAGATTGAAGACTTGAGGGCATATGCACTTAGCCGTTTTTTTTTATAATAAATAAGAGGTGTCTTAGTATAGCGCTTGGAATTGTCCCCCCTCCTCGACCACTGTTCACAACCAGCCAAAAACCCATTATACCACCCTTCCCCACCCCCACATGGCCTCTTGCCACCATGGCAATCCCTAATCACCTCATTGGACAACAAAGATCAAGGGTGTAGATCATTTACCTTAGGCTCAAAGGCAATTTAATGGCTAAGATGAACTTGGGGCTTACTCTCACACAACAAACACACCCTAGCTTCTGTCTCAGCAAAGAAACACAACTAGAAGAAGACAAAGATTGAAGAGAGGGCAAGCACTTAGTCGTTTTTATATAAATAGGGTGTCTTGTAAGCCAATGGGCTATCTAGTTTTTTTACTTTTTGCTTAACTTAGTTTTCAGCTTATTGTATTTTCTTGTAATGTCTTTTTCTTAAAGTTAATGAAATTCAAGTTTGTTTTTTTAAATCCGTTTTCAAGTTTTAAGTCTCTTTAAGTTTCAAAAGTCGTTCATAAGCTCTTTTAAGCTTTTATAACTCAAGGTGTCTTGGATAAGCTTTCTCAAAAACTTGTCTAAGCTTTTAGGTTTTCATTACCAAGGAATTTGGCATTTTGAGCTTTTGGATGATAAGCAAATAATGGAGGTGCTTATGGGTTTAGTAGAGTGCTTATTTATAAGCTGGGTAGGTCTTTAGAGCTTATTTAGGTCCTTTAATCCCTGTTTAGAGCAAGGGATCAAGTAAGTTTCCTTTTTCATATTTGCTTATTTCTACTGTTCATCTGCTTATTTGCTTATATTCCTGAGTTTTTTTGCTTATCTTGCTTGTTTATATGTGTTTTATGCTTATGTGTCCTTATTTGTTGCTTATATGCCTCCTGTTTAAGATTTATGCCAAAACTGCCTTTATTTGCCTCAAACAGCTTATTTCTTTTGTGCTTATTTTAGTGCTTATTTTTGTTGAAATTTGCTTATTTATGCTAAATGTTCTTATATGTTTAACTGTTGCAAAAACCTAGCCTTAGTTCTTTGTAAATCAGTCTACAAAAGACCCTTTTAAAACTTAAAGGGGTGTTTGGGTTAAGGGTACAAAACGGGTCATATTGGTTTAAAAATACTGTGGGTCACTTTGCTCAAACTTTTTTAAGCACTTTTAGTCAGTTTTTGAAAAAGTTTTAAAGTTAAAAATTGAGTTTAAGGTTTTTCTAAATAACTCCTTTGAAACAGTTAGTCCAAAATAGTCCAACAAAGTGTTTGCTTTGATTCAGCTTTTAAAACCAACCTTTGGAACTTGTTTTTGACTGTTTTTAAGACATAGATGCAGTAGGATTAGTTCCTTTTGGTTAGTTCTTGTTCTCCTCAAAACTGTCAACTTTTCTTTAGCCAAACCTTAAGTTTAAAAAGATTTTTTTTTCCTTAAATATCAGCAGCTTTAACTTATTTGTAGCTTCTCAATTTTTGAGCACAAGCTCATTAGGAGCTTGTGTCCATCTGTTTTAACTCCCTTTAAAATTTTAAGCTCATTTTGGTGGCTTATTTATAAGCTTACTTTTTGTCCCTTTAAAACTGTCAACAAGGTGCCCTGGTGCAAAAGCCCAAGTTGACACCCCTTTTTCTTGCTTATTTGTAGTAAAACCTTAGTTATTTTTGCATTTTTAGGAAGCCTATAAGCTACTCTTTAAGCTCCTATAAGCCAGAAAGCCAAAAACCACTCTAAGGGCTTAAAAATAAGCCCCAAAGTGTGTCACTTGACCTGTCTTACATGCAGTTTTAGTCCTAGTGCTTATTGCCATTTCTTGCTTATTTGTTTGTTCCCTTAGCTTATTTTTATTTTCACTTGCTTATTAGGGTTAGGCTATTAGCTGTTAGTGCTTATTTAGGTTTTGCCTTTGCTTATTTTGCCTTAGATAAGCCCACAGTTTAGCTTAGCTTGGGATTAGTTGAAAATTAAGTCTCTCTTTTTAGTTGCTTATTTGTGGCTTTTCTGTTTGATCTTTTGTGCTTATTTGTTGTTGCATTAGCTTATTAGGTTAGTTTAAGCTTGTTCTAGCTTATTTGGATTTTTCTTAAGCTTATTTGAGCTTATTTGATTCTTAGTGTAAAATTGTAAGTGTTTTAACCCTTTCTAGTTGTTCTGTCTCTTTAGCTTATTGTCATTGCTTATTTTTGCTCTATTTTGCTTTTTAGGAATAGCTTATTGCTTATTTTAGCTTATTTTCATTTTCCATTAGCTTATTTAAGCTTGAACTGCCTAACAGTTAAGCAATTTTTTTGGTCTTAGTGTAAATTAGCAAACTGCCACTTCTTTTCAGCTTATTTCGTGCTTATTTGTTAAATTACAAAATTTTTGTCTTTTTTAAAGTTGCTTATTTTTAGCTTGTTTAAAAAGTTGTAAAAAAATGAAAATAAAAAATGTTGGGATTAGGGGAGGCCCCAAGTGAGCAAGACTCGAACTTGGGACCTCAACCCCATCAACCAACATTTTATAACACTCACTACCGGTATGCTACAATAGCTCATCCGGTAGTGAGTTGCACAATTTATTCTTTAAGGACATTTTAGCCCATTAAGCTCATAAGTTGTTTTCAGCTTATTACGGCTTATTTATAAGCCCAATTTTCAAGCTCTTATTTTTCATAGAACCAGCTTACCTTAATCCAATTTTTTGTATTTTTTCACATTTTTCCAATATTGTTTGCTATTTTTATCATTTATTTTCTTTAAATCTGTTTTTTAATTATTAAAAATTAAATAAAAATCAAAAAAATATTTTTCTTTTTTAGATAATTTTATTTTGTCATATTACACTTAGGAAAAATAGAAAAACTTTCGTAGGGTCATTTTTGTAAAATTTTATTTTTTTAAAGAGCGGGATTCGTTCCCGTGCTCGTTTTTCGTACTTTCTAGCTCAATTTAGCTCCGTTTTTGTTCTAGTTTTCTTTAAACTTCCTTTGTAGTCAATTTAAGTCCATTAAAAGTGAAAAAATCAATTTAGGCTTAATTTTGAAAAATTAGGGTTTTTAGTGTGTCGTTTTAGCTTCCCGTTTTCATTTTTAGTATAATTTGTGGAATTTTCTCGTTTTTAGTGTAGATTGATTTATTTTTCTCGTAGATTTAGAAATACAATCCAAATCTTGTTCTATTCAATCATCAAATGTCAATCCAACTCTCGATGTTCCAATTCACTCCTCGTTAGGGATAAACGACCCGGGAATATTCTATACTACTTCCGGTTTCATTGATTTTCTTGGTAATTATCCTTATTATATATTTATAAGTATTCTTTGATTATTCAAGCATCCAAGAGTTAAACCAATAACGTAACCGTCAATTTCACGCCTCATCGGGGATAAATGACCCGGGAATTGCGTGCTTCCTGGTTTACTACATTTGATTGATATTTTTTATTCTCATTATTATATTTATATATTTATTTATATTTATATATATAGTAAGGGTCTAATTTAATACCATCAATGATCCTTGTGAATTCTGGTTGTGGGAATAAGACTGACATTCATGGTGGTTTCCAAGTTGTTAAGGTCAGCCTCTGCACCCACATCTTCATCTTCATATGCACCATCAAATATGCCAGTGTTTTCCAAAGATTGCATACTTGAATCATTAGGATTAGGACTAGCAGTATTAATATTTGGACTACCAGTATTAATATTTTTACTGGCAGTATTAATACTTGGCCTAGTAGTACTAACAGATGGACTAGCAGTACTATCTCTGTTACTACTGTTAGCATAACCTTCTTTCTGTCGAACAAGCAAATTATCCAATTCAGCTCTGAAATCTTGCACATGTTGGTCATCTTCTTTATTTGAAGATCATCCTTCCTTTTCTTGACCATTTCTTTGACTTACATCATAATCTCCTTTGTCTGGTACCTCATCATCATCCTTATCATTTGTGCTTTGTATACTTGAAGAGAGTAGAGAATTAGAAAGCATGAGTGGAAGCAATATATATTCATGATTAGATGCTTTCTCATGTCCAGCTTACCCTGTAATAATATTTGTCTATATACCTGCATCACCATTAGTTTAATTTCCTGCAATAACTGGCTTATAATTCATAGATTTTGTTAGTGAATCAATATTAAAGAGCCATTCTGGACCACTCCCTACAACATTAGGTTTGTTTTCAAGAAAGTTTATGTGCAGGTTCTCCTCTACCTTCCTAGTTCTAGTGTTAAATACCCTAAAAGCCTTGCTATTTATAGAGTATCTAACCAAGAACCCCTCATCAGCCTTCTTGTCAAATTTGCCTAGGGGATCTAAGGTATTAAGAATAGTCACAAGACACCCAAAAGGTCTCATAAAGCTTATACTGGGTGGTCTACCAAGTAATAGTTCATAAGATGTCTTGTTGTGAGGCTTGATGAAGAATACTAGTAATCTTTAATAATATGCAAGTACTAGAGAGAGAAGTAGGTTGGAAAGTTTCTAGAGAGAGAAAGATGATATGGAATGGAAGATAATAATAATATGTGTGAAATGAGAAAATGAAACAACCAA
>BQNB010214107.1:0-10017 GCA_026074375.1 Tanacetum coccineum
AAGGTCCGTGAGTCCCGATACTAGTCTCTGTGGGGTGTCAAAAGCCTGGTCACTTAGCCGCAAGGTTGGGATGTGCCGAGACGAAAGTCGCTACACGGGATGATCTCGCCTTCAAACTCATTATTCTCGAGTAGAACGTGAAGCATAGAATTTTACAAAACGTTGATTCATGGTTGAAATTCAAAATGGCACATTCACCTAATATATAATAAATTGTCGAGAGTGAAAAGTTCACAAGTTGCAAATATGAGTAGCGTTAGCATCTTAACTGACATTTAACTGTGATTTCGTTTTAAGCTTGGTTTGGAACGAGTGAAAAGTCAGGGACGATGAATTTATCCTTTTTGGGGCATTTTCGGATCGAAATGCATCTTGTTCTATGATCCCTAACGGTTATGAAAATAATGAAAGTCAAATAAGTTAGTAGCTTAAAAAAAATGAATGAGAAAAATACAAAAACATGTAGTAATAAGTGTATACATTTAAAAAAGGTAAAAAACGGGGCTTTTTCTAAACTCTTGATTCTTTAATTCCCCTCGAAGAACACTTAGCTACTTTTCGAGGTAATTAGTCAAGGGGGATCGAGATTCTTAGTTTTCTAAGTGCTTACTTATAGCATTGCGTGAGGACACAGCAATATCTTAGTATGGGGGATTTTGGTATGTGTTTAATTACACATACCTTTGACCACTAAAAACAGACTTAAATGACCAAAAACGTACCAAAAATACATTGTATTTGTATGTTTTGCATTTGTATTGTGCAGGAAACGAATATCCAAGAAAAGGACAAAAATTGAAGCCAAAACGACAAAACCGAGCACGAGAACGGAAAGACAGTGAGAAGTCAAAAAGACAAAGTCAAGCTCAATAAAAAAGTCAAAGTCAAAGTCAACCCCGGGAAGTGGCATTGGAAAAAGCATCGAAAACCGAACCTGAAAACCTAAATTGTCAAAAGTGGACCCACATGTACCCACCTAGTGGCCCCGGGTCAGCCCACTTATATAAAATCCTTATTAAACCTCTTTTATACATACCGACCCAACACAAGCCCAAACAAAAAGCCCAAACCCTTTATAACATGCTGTTATCATACCCGTTACCCACCTAAAACCTTTATACCAAAAACACCGTTAGTCCTTTAAGGACTAACGGTGCAAACTAATATAAAACTTCAAGGGCCAAAGATGCACCAATCATGGACTGTGGTTGTAATAGTTATACACATTTTCAAGGACCATTTTTGCCATTTACCCAAACATTCACCCCCCAAAATCAAAACACTGTGCTTCTTCCTCACAACCCGCTAAAAACCAAAGGTACTATTCCTCCATCTTCTCACCATTGTCCACCCACACCAGACACACCTCACCCCACACCCAACCAACCCATGTGACACCCCCACATACCCTTCTCCCATTCGTCAGTTTTAATCAAAGGGTCAAGAATAAACCCTTGGAGACCAATCTGATCCAACGATCATAATTAGAAGGGCTAGAAGCTTCATTGCTAGGAGACAAGGTGAAGGCAGCTAGGGTTTTATGACTCTATAAAAGGAAGCACAAGATGAAGGCCAAACACTAGTCTTAGTTTTATAATTTTAGCTTAAATTTAATTTCAATTTCAGTATTGTAACTTAAAGTTTAATCAATGAAAGTCTCTTTTTAATTCCAAGTGTTCTTCATATTTACTTTTTATTGTTAATCTTGGTTATAAGTTTCTTTAATCTTTAAAACTGTTATTCCTTTCAATCTCGCAATAAGCTACAAACTTAGACCTATAAGCTTATTCATAGCTTATGAGTCTAAGCTCACTCTCAAATACACTCACTTAAAAAGTTACTCAGAAAGAAGAAAGAAGAAAGGTTTATGGAATATGGTTTAAAGATTTATGGTTTATGGTTTATGATGAAGGGGTAAAAAGGGTGACTGTTTCAAGCTATTTGGGTTTAAAAGCTATAAAGGAAGGATTATTGCTGGTTGTAGAGCTTGTGGCAAGCACTTAGGTTAGAATAGGTAAGGGTTTTTGGTTTAAATCAGTCTCAAAAAAGCTTAGGACCTCTTGTAAGTGTTCTTTTTAAGTTTTACTTATTTATAGCTTATTAGCTTATTTTCTGCTTATTTGTGCTTCTTTCTTGTTTGAATCTGCTTATTATTGCTAATTATTGTTGTTAAGTGCTTAATATATAGGTGTTATAGTTTTAAATATCATTTTGCAAACTTTTCTTAAAAATCAGTCAAAAATAAAAAAAATAGTAGCATAGCTTTAATCTTGTTAATTCTGCTAATTTGTTTGTTCCAAGTTGTTTGTTTCTTTTCAGGTTATTAAAATCCTTTAAATAAGCATGTATTATAGTATTTGTGGGTAAAAAAACTTACTCAGTTTCTTAGTTTAAAATTTTATAAAAAGAGTTTAAAGGGGTGTTTGGATATTCTGATATTTCAAGTCAAAAAGGGTCAAACTGGTCAAGACCCTTTGGGTCACTTTTGTCTAAGTTAAAATCATCTTTTAAGTCAGTTTGTTTAAGTTTATTAGTTATAAATTTCATTTTCCAAGTTTTTGCTAATAGTTGTTTGAATCTGTGTATGTTGTGGCTGATAATCTTGTTTGTGTGTTTGATTCTTGGCTTGTCATGTTTAACTGCTACTTTTGTGTTTGTTCTTGTCTTCAAATAAAAAAGAAGTCAAGTCTTATATGCTGCAAGTTTGTGTTTTGCATAGTAATTAAAAATTGCTAAGCATTGAAAACAGTCTCTGAGTCAGCTTTTTTGCTTGCTTATTTGTGTTTGAAATGGCTTGATTTTTGCTTCTAGTAGCTTATTGGGAGTCATAGTATTAGTATGTTCAGTTTTAGGCTTGGGCTTATTCAATAAGTCCCATAAAAAGCCCTTCAAAAACACCCTTTGGGTCTGTTTTAACTATGCTGAATTTCAGCATAGTTAAGTGAGCTTATTTGCTTATTTTAATTGCTTAATTGTGAGACTTAAAAGTTTTGTCTTTTTTTAAAGTTGTGTTTTGTTAGCTTATTATCAAGTCAGTGTTAAAAGTTTTTGCAAAAAAAAAGAATACCAAAAAAAAGCCTTGGGATTCGAACCCATGACCTTTTGAGTCTGGCAAGCGTTCTAGTATAAGAGTGTGTAACCAGTAGCACGAGTAGGGCCATCTGGTTACACTCTCCCCAATTAATTCCTTATACACATTTTGGTTGCCTAGCTTATTTAAAAAGCCGTAGCCTTTTTCTAGCTTATTTGGGCTTATTGGTTAAGCTGGATTGTGGCTTTTATTTTCCCTACATCTTCATAATATTTTTTATGAGTTTTTACTCTTTTATTTTCCCTACATCTTCATAAAAATTATTAAAAAAGTATAAAAGAGTAAAAAAAATAGTTTTTCCTCCCCCCTATCCCTGGTTTTTAAATCATATTTTAGAGGACTTTCCTAAAGTAGAATTTTTCATTTTTTTTAAAAATTTTAATATGTTTTAATATTAGTATTTTCCTAGCATTTTTAATTTACTTTTAAATTAGTTTTTAATTCATAGAAAATTATTAAAAAGTCAAAAAAAATATAATTCTTTTTAAAAAAAATTTCTTTTGCCATTTTTGAGGTTTACATTCAAAAATTTCTTGTGTAGGGTTAAAATTTGAATTAATTGATAATTCGGTCACGTTTTTAGGATTCTCGGTTTGCGTTTTTAGTTTAAATTTGTGTGCCTTAATTGTTTTTAGTTTAAATTGCCTTAATTTTCCCGTAGTCTTAGAAAACCAATCTAAATCTTGTTCCATTCAAGCATCGATTATCAAAACGACTCTCGACTTTCACTTTGCATTCCCTCTATGTGGATAACGACCCCGGAATCATACTTCCGGTTTTACAACAAATGAGAGGTTTTTTTTTGACTTTCCTTATTATTTATATAATATATTATATAAATATATATATATATATATATATATATATATATATATATATATATATATCATATATAAATTTAAAAAAGTGTTTGATCAGAAATTTCAATCAATCTCAAACTAGAGAATATACAAGAATTTGCTGTCATAATAAACTCCTTAAATATTGGGGCAAATTATAAAAGAGAGCCTGGCCAGAAATAAATTCTACGTCTAAAGCAATCACAACCGACTTACCGATCGAAGAACCCAATAATTCTCTAAATATGGGGGATGAGCATCTCGACACTATTTCGGCAACGGAATCGGACGAAGTAATAAAGTCTAGTGTTGAGAACCTTGTCCCAATCCCAAGTGAGTTCGAGGGTATGTCCGACGATACGAGTGAGGTGCCTACTTGTGATAATAATCGTGTTAATATTGAGTCCGATCTTTTGGAATCTTTGATTAACCGTGATACTTCGATTGTTTATTCTTCTAAGATCGACCCTATTCTCGAGGAGTTCGCCGGTGAACTTACTCATATTGCTCCAATTCCACCGGGAATTGTTGAAGCCGATTTTGATCCAAATGATGATACTTCGAGTGATGACGATTCTTTTGAGAACATCGAGTACGTTGATGCATCACTTTCTTATATCGAGTACGATAGCTTCGAGGAGGAAAATGAAGAACAAGAAGAGAAAGAGTTTGATTTAGAAGATATTTTTCAAATTCAAGACGTTATTCTTCGTGAGAAATTATTAAACGTACATCGTCTTATTTCTAAAATCGAATCTTTGAAAGATAACCCTACTCCAGATCGTGTGTTCGAGTCTCCTTCTCCATTTCCTATCCCCGTCGCGGATAGTGATTCGTTCTTAGAGGAGTCCGATACTTCTCTTTCTCATTTGTATAACTCTTTACCCGAATTCGAGACTTTTAGCGATCATACGGAAGAGACGAGAAGTGGCAACACCACTACTCATGCTAATTACTCTCTTCCCGAGTATGATTCGTTTCTTTTTGAGATTGAGCCCGATCAGGAGGGGTTGCTTAGCACTGATAATTCAAATGAACCTCTTTTGGAGCTTCCCAAGTTTGAATCATTTCATTTCGATTTGTCATTTCCTCGTCCTCCTCCGGAACCACCCGATGTTTGCATGAGATCTACGCCCATTTTGGCTATAAAAAATGCTTTTGTTAAACCTAATGAAGATTTTTACCTAAGTGAAACGGTGTTATCTTTAAATGTTGAAGATGTCGATTCCATCACATTTATAATTTGGACTTTTCTTCCATTCTTCACTTACACCGAGGAATCACCTTTGATTTTCTCTTTAACTGATCTCTTTCTGCTTCAGCTTTTTCCAAATTCAATTTATATACATCTAAGGCATTATCTCTTAGTCTAACCTTAAGTTTTAAGACATTTATGCTATCTTCTAACACGACCTCAATTTTCTTATAACAAACTAGTCTAGCTTCTACTGATTCTAGACCTGCTTTATAAGATAACAAATTAAATTGAGACTTTTTATAATCAAAAGACAAATTATCATATTGCTCTTTAAGAGTAGCATAAGCTTTCATACATGATTTAGAACAAGAATCTACCTCAGAATCTGAACTAGAAGAACTTCTTGAAGATGCCATTAATGCAAAATTTGTAGGATGCTCTTCTTCTTATTCAAAGCTTCACAACAAGCTCTGATACCACTTGTTGGTCCTTCTAATGAATAGATCTATTAACTCCTTAGCTTGTAAGGTTTAGTACCCTTTTTAAATCCAAAAATACTAATGAAGAGACTGATTTAATGATATAAGCTTATTTGCGGAATCTAGCTTATACCACTAAGAAGTATATTCAATCAAACAGTGAATTATGAAATGACCAAAGATATAACAACAACAACCTTCAATAAATATCCTATCACATCTAAACTTAGTAATAGGGTTTTACAACCTTGTAAGCTATATCTCTACACACACACTTTATCTTGATGGATATCAATAAACCACGTCTATAATCTTTTTATATAGAGAGAGACCTTGTTTTGACCCAGGGGGAGGTGAAAATGTTGTTTTTCTAAATGCTAAAGAGGACGATTCCTTCACATTTACCATCCGTACTTTTCTCACATTTGTAACCTACCCTAAGGATTCTCCCTTACTTTCCTCAACAAAAAATGAGGATACCATTTTTAACCCCGGCATCTTCACTTCAAGCCGGTGGCATCTCATCGGGATGGTACTTTCATATGCTTTAATGTTTGTCCAAACATTAATGAAAGCCCGATTGAGATTTTCTCTTCCATTTTCACTCTCCCTAAGGACGAATGAATTCAGGGATCGAGTCGAGCTTGCGACTCGGTGAACAAAAACAAGCCGCTTCGTGGGAGTTCACCCCATGCTTATCCATTTTCTATTGTTCTAAATAATGTGTTGTGATGTGTTGAGGCTATCCTCTTCCGATCTTTCGTTGTTGATTTTTGCAGGATTGAACCAACAATTTCTGAAGCCTCTCGTGTTCGGTGTTGTGTCCCGTTTCACTCGAGCTTCCTATCCTTTGTTTGAAATTAGTTTGGGGAGATCCGATATCCTTTCATCTTATCGATTCACGTCTATCTTTGCATAATTCATAAACAGCTTAGATTTACGTAGAGACCCGCCTTTAAACATTAAGGACAATGTTTCGTTTTAGTTTGGGGAGGGAATCTATCGATTTGATGTTACCTGCTTATTGTTTTGTTCTCACGTACCCGTTTTTCCCATAAAAATAGCAAAAAATTTAAAATTTTAAGATCTTATTTGTAAAAAAAATTTGAAAAAATAAAAAAATATTAGTAGTTGAAAAGAAAAAAATAATAATAAGTGTTTAGACAAAAATGTAGGTTTTCCGTTGGTGAGAATACGAAGTAATTTTTGACCCGATCGAACGTGTTGAGTTCTAGTTTTATCCCTTAACAATTAATGATGATAGTTTGTGCTAGTCTCATGTAGACTTTAAACATGCTAGACTTGAATCGTTAGTAAATGAAGACTTGTGCTAATCTCAAGTAGATTTTAAATATGCCGAGTTGGATTTTATATAGGCTAAGTATTTGCGAATTTCTTTATTGCAAAGAATAAGAGATGATAGTGTTGATTACGAATTAGGATGCTAAACAAAGTTTATTTGGAAAACTTAAAGGCTTATAAGAATAACTTGTGGTTTTTCTTCCCCGAAGTTCTTAAAATGATTAATTATACGTGTTCTCTTTAATTTTTACAAATTAGAGTTTTACTCTTAAAAGTCTAATCAACATATTTAGAGAAAAAGCTTTATCGATGATGAAGTCAACATCATTTGTAAATAAGAATTTTAGTTCAAGTTTATACTTTGGTTTTCTAAAACGAAATTTTTCTATTTGCAAAAATAATGTGTTGAATATCTATTTAAAAAAAATGATGAAAAGAAAAAAATGTAGATGGTGAATAAAAAGGATGCAAGTTATAAATCCTTAGTGTGAATAATAATATGCAAACTCCATCGCAATAAAGTACATGGGCATTTGTCGGTTCGCTCCCGATGTGACATCGAAAGAAAGGGTGGAGGATGTATATTTAGGGTTGGTATCATAATAAGTACACGGACTCTTGTCGGAGGCGTGGCCGATGTGTCGTCGAAAGAAAAGTGATACCGGTTCCTAGCCTAATAATGTAAATAGTAATAATAATGTTGCAAGTTAGAAAATAAATAGTAAAAGTTTTCTTTTATAAAAACAAGGTATTCTTTTGAACTAACGTTTGCAAAAGTCTACAAGGCTTTTTCATCAGAAATTCATGCGTCTCGATTATTATTCTCCGGATGGGATGTCAAAAGCCTTAGCACTTACCCGATGCCGGTGGGATGCTAGAGAAGAAAGTCATTTATGGGGCAAGTGAACTAACGATGTCTTAGCTAAGGAGGTTTTTGTTTGCTTTGAGTTGTGATCTTACTAAGTGATTAACATATTAGCCCAAAAGGCCCATGTGTAAAGCTTGGTCGGATTTCAACTATCTAAATATGTGGATTTAATGGTTTAAATTAATGTGAACACACACACTTAAATATATGATTTATGTCGGGAAGAGAAATTCACAAGTTGTAATTATAAGTAGTCTTAGCATTGAAGCTCGTACTTAACGGTGATCTTATTTTTAAGCTTAGCATGGGAAAAGTGAAAAATCAGGAATGATGAAGTTATCTTTTAGACACTTAATTGTGCTTTTTGTTCTATGATCCTTAAAGTTACCAATGAGGTAATGAAAACAATACATTATGTCAACACAAATAAGTTGTAGTTAGGAATATATCAAGAAAAATCATAAAAAGAGAAAAAGTTTTGAAAATGGGAATTCGGGTGTTTTATAACTTGTGATCTCTTAGCTCTCTCAACAAAAATCTTTGCTACTTTTCAAAGGTTTAGTTTGGGGAATTTTGATAAGTGTAAAATACACATATTCGTTAACACCAAAAATGACCCTAAATGACCCAAAACAGACTTAAAATGGCAAAAATATACTTGTTTTTGTGTTTTGTGTGTGCAGGTACGGATATATCAAAAATCACAAGAAAACCGTCAAAAAGGGGCAAACACGGACACGAGAAACGGAAGAGCACAAGAGAAGCTAAAGATTCAAAGCCAAAGCCAGAAAAAGTCAAGCTTCAGTCAACTATGGGTCAACAAAGTCAACTCACCAGAAGACAAATCCCAAATGTTTCATTTCAGTCCTCCCAAGCTCTAAAAGTTACACAAATGGTCCCTAAGCCTTAATGGGCCTTAAACCCTTAAATACCCCTACCCAGATACAAGGCCCATTACAAAAGCCCAAAACCCTAGCCCAATTCCCTTTTATAAAACCATAGGGACTTAAGTTGCCATTATTAAAAGTTGTTCTACGTTACAACTTTAAATAATCAAAGAGAGGGACTGAAATTGCCATTACCCCAAAGTTTAAAAATGTTTACCCGTTTTCAGTTATAAAAAGGGCGCCAAGGGTGTGTTACTATTCATCGTCTTCTCCAAAAGTTACCCATGGTCAAACGATAAGGCAAATCAAAATTGAAGGGTACGGAAGACAATTCAAGGGCTCACTTACACAATGGCAGGGTTAATTAAGTCACATCAAGGCTCCTTATTGGTTCGCTCAAGCTATCAAGCCATGTGGATGTAGAGAAAGCACAAAAGAAGAGGGGTTTTATACTTAAAGCACTCACAAAACTAGCACAAGCTGTCACATCAAAGGAATGACAGTTTGGCAATCCGTTTGTGCACATTCTTGATCCAAGGGCTCATATTGAAGATCTAATGATTGATTGATTGTACGGCAGAGATTAAAGGGAGCATAGGATGCAAGCAAGTTCCTAGAAGGTTCTCTACAAGGCTTTATATAGCACACACTATCACACACACCACAGCTAGCTTTTACCTTTAATTTTTAGTTTTTTAGCTTAATAGTTCGTAGCTTAATTTCAGCTTAAATCTCTTGTAACTTTCTTTTAAATCATGTAATCAAAGTTTCTAGTTAATGAAATTTAGTGTTTGTTTTTAAATAATCTGTCTTACTCTACCTATAAGCTCTTAATAAGATCAAATAGTTTTCTACTGTTACTCATAAGCTCATATAAGCTCTTATAGCTCTCTCAAGTCTATAAGCTTGAGATTGAGCTTGTTTATTCAAAACTGTAATCATACTTAAGTTTTAAAATCAGTTGAACTTCATTACCTTAACTTTAGACTTATAAGCTATGGATGGGGAGCTAGCATTGGAAGAGCTCCCATGGACTTTACTAGCTTATCCAATAGGATAAGCTAGAGCTTGTAGATGCTCATTTGAGCTTGTGCTTCTGTTTAGCTGAATCTTTTGGTTAGTTCTCTTTTAATTTCATTAATGTAGGATCCCGCTAACACTCCACTTCACACAATCGATCACGAAATCGGAACTAGAAATGAGAAAGAGAGAGTTGTTCTAGAGAGAGAAAGTAGAGAGAGAATTGAGAGAGAAAAGAGAAAAGATATTATCTAGATATTTTCAACAACTTTCAACAACTAACTTTTCCAAGTGGAAAAGTTCCTTATATACCCCGACACTTAAAAGTGACGC
>BQNB010214108.1:0-10017 GCA_026074375.1 Tanacetum coccineum
AGAAGTAAAGCTTAAACAAGTCAAAGATCAAGATCAAGTCATCACATCAAGTTCTGAAGATCATGATCAAGGTGTTAAAGATTGAATTACCAAAGCACAACAAGTGAAGTACCCTATCAACAACGAGCTAAAGAGACAAGCACGAGTAAGCTTCAAACAACTTCTCATGACCTCATCTAGGGGGAGATTGTTAGGATCACATAAATGGACCCGAACAAAGAAGCTTCGGTCACTCGAAGATAAAAGACAAAAGTCTAGCTCGTTTAAGTGTGTAATATTATGTATACGGGCCAAGATGTAAAAAGCCCAAAAGAAAGCCCTCAAAGGCTGATCCTTTTTAGTATAAATACTCCTAGTTTAGTCAAAATTAGGTTAGCTACTCCATATATTATTTTTCATCTTTTAGGGTTTGTAGCAACTCTTGTTTCTTTCAATCAAAAAGTTCTTTAATGTTTAATCTTTTGTGCTATTGATCTGGTGATTAATCTATGGAATGATCTAGGGATCCTACAACATCTTAGCTTATATTTAACGGTGATTTCGTTTTTAAGCTTGGTTTGGGACGAGTGAAAAGTCGAGGATGATGAGTTTATCCTTTTTGGGCATTTTAGGATTAAAGTGCTTCTTGTTCCGTGACCCTGAAGTTATAAAAATAACAAAAGTCAAATGTTCTAGTTAGTTGCTTAATAAGAAAAGTATGAAAAATAAGAAAAAGGAAAAATACAAAAATATGTGTGGGAATAAGTGTTTATTTAAAAATGGTCAAAACAGGGCTTTTCAAAGCTATTGATTCTTTAATTCTCATTGATGAACACTTAGCTACTTTTTGAGGTAAGTAGTCGAGGGGGATTGAGATTTTTGGTTTTCTTAAGTGTTTACTTATGGCATTGCGTGATGACACGACAATAGTTTGGGGGATTTTGGTATGTGCCTAAATGCACATACCTTTGACCTATAAAAACGGACTTAAATGATCAAAAACGTACTAAAAATACACTGTATTTGTATATTTTCACTTATATTATGCAGGAAACGGATATCCGAGAAAAGGACAAAAACAAAGCCAAAAAGGACAAAACCGAGCACGAAATGGAAGAGCGTGAAAAAGACAAAGTCAAAATCAAAGTCAAAGTCCAAAAAGTCAAAGTCAAAGTCAACCTTGACGAAGTCAAAGGTCAAAGCCGAAGCCGTAACTGAAGAAATGTTAAATGGGCCCACCCGTACCCATCTATTGGGTCGAGTCAGCCCATTTAAACATTATGAAGACCTAAAAAACCCAAAACCCTCTTTAATGTTAAAACAGGCCCATATACAAGCCTAAAGCCCAAACGATTTAACTACTGTTAGCCATATAACCCTTAACAGCCTTAACTCGTTAGTCCTAAAGGATTGTGGGTGCAAACCCACCATACACGTTCAGGGATTAAAATTATGGATCCTATAGACATTTCAAGAAATCCCAGCAAAGAGAAGGGAAAGAAAGTTGCCTCTCCCTCGGTCATCACCTCTTCATCCTCATCATCCGATGACAATGAAGCTCCATCTTTTCTCGAGTTCTATGATAAGCTATCCGACAATGAGGATCTAACCAAAGCGCAACGAGAGAAGAGAGGAATGTTTAAATGCTTGAACCGATATGTCGGCACCCTCACTGAATACTTGGAGAAGCAAAAATGATTATGCTTGCTCTGTGTCTATATGCTTTTGTGGTATGTGATAATTTGCACCTTGTTAAGATCGTGATGAATGTTGAAACTTAGCACCCACTAGATGTTGTTGTGGGTTATGGATATTGTTATCGTATGTTTTATGACATTTGGTAGATGATAATAATGCTTGCATGATAATTTGTTTTATGTTTGGGGGCATAAATGCATGTTCTGGTCGTTTTTATGAAAACTTGCGACCTACGGATCCACCATATGGTAGATCCGTACCTTATTTTGGTGGATCCGTGGATCTCCAGGCCAGGCGCCAAAATTCAAATTTTCTTAATTTTTAACTTTTCTACTTTATCTTATAACCATGCTATATGATACTATGTGTGATCTTAAACCTTATGATATAACATGTTCACCATATAATCTAAGAACCATTATACAATTCATATTACCACTTTTCCTTTATAATCATCATCCTCAAACACCATTTTTCCTATATTTTGCTTACACTCCTTACTTACAACCATGACTAGTTCATCCAAAACAAACTCACCAAACTTCAAAAGAAAAACCGCAAGAATGAGTGTCAAGTATCCAAACTATGTCAATATCACATCCTTGAGTGATGAACAACCAAATGAGAGAACACCTTCACCACCTCCTAGAAAGAAATCCCTTTCACCACCATAAGCTCCATCAAAATCCGTCTCTAGCAAGAGCACACACTACACCTCTTCATCATCACCAAGTGAGTCTCCAACACCAACTCACATTGTATATCCCCAACCAAAATTCACATTTTTTCATTTCGATAAAACTTAAACCTCAAGAACTTCCTCCACCACAAATATTATCAAATGATCCCTATGCTCAAACCATGGATAATTGGCCACTGGGCCCTTCTAATCCATCTCCACCACCACGTGTCTCTCGACCACCTCCCGGTTTTCCAAATCTACCACCCGGATTTAAACCATTGCCATCAACCCAACCTTTGTTTGTTAACATTAACAACAACATACCTCTCCTCCACAACAATGCACCTCCACTTGAAAAACCCTCACTTCCACCACGCAAATCTAGAAATCAAGATTTTCCTAATCCTCCAAACATTTTGGATTTTTTTCATCTAAATGACATACCTCACCTTCACAACATGTTTTGTCAATGTTGTAGCACTACAAGGCATGAAATCCTAATGCTCCAAAATCGTGTCAACTATATGTTCTCATACATTCGACACCACCTCGGTCCTTCACCACACCCACCTTACTTTCCGCACTAGCCGTGTGCAAATCTCACCTCACCCTATGGATTATATGGGAAAATGATATATCCCAAGATTTAGGATTTTTATTTGTTTTCTTCATTTTTTTCTTCTTTGCTTAGGCTTATCATGTAATGGCTTTTACGCCAAATTTAATGTTTTATCCCTTATAATAGATTTAATATTATTTTTATTTGTTGTGTTGGTGGATGTTTATTGATAAAATGTATATTAGTGTATTTTTATTTTATTTTGTGATTGCCTATATAAATTTTTCTGTCTACTAACTTTGTTTTGTAGCAACGCGTCCATAGCTCGATTCCTTGGTGCCCCAACCAAGGGGGAGTATACACCAAGGGGGAGCACTTGCAACTTTGTCGTTATTTTTTTCTTTTGCATTCGTCATCAAGTGACTTAGCATTCATCAACGACAAGACTTGCAAGACCCGCCCTCACTTGACACTTTGCTTTCGACAAAAAGGGGAGAAGATATGTAAACTCATCTACTAAAAACTTAATTTAGTATACTTTTACAATAAGCATGAGATTTATATTTTGTCATCATCAAAAGGGGAGATTTGTTAATACAAATATTCGCGTAAAAACGATATTTATATTTAATGATCTTCATGTTTTGATAATAACAAATATAATGTCATACTGTGTAAAAGTTTACGTAAACAAGTTATTTAGTCGAAAGTTTATTTAACGCCGACAAATCACTTAAGGTATGAATATGATTAATTAGAACATATTAAATGATCAAAAGAAAAAATATTAACATTTGCAATAAACCTTTTCTAATCAAATGATTTAACTTAACACATGATTAGTTATAAGCTAGTTATATTAATCATGTAAGACAAAATAGGATTAACCATAAGTGGAAACAATCTTTCTAAATCTTTCCAAATCTTCCTAAATCTAGAAAACATTTCCTTATTCATGTTAAGAAATACTTTCTTCTAGACGAATCTATAAAACTAGTTTTAAGAAGTACAAAACAATATGTTGTATAGATTTGGGGTTAATCATAAAATGACAAATTTTGTCCCAGCTCCTCCCACGGATCCACCAAATGCACTGCACGGATCCAGGAGATGGTGGATCTGTGAGTCGCACGGATGGTTCCCCCAAGGACAGATTTGAATTTCAAATGGTTGCCTATAAATACCAACCTCATTCCTTCATTTTAAACAACTCTTGACAAATATTTTTCTCATACATATTTTATCTTTTGTATATTCTTTGATCATTATACTTGTTACATAATCCATTACAAGTGATCAACTCATTCCACTCTTTAGTGAAGAACACTCAAGAAGACGTCAAGCTTCAAGTGTTATTAGTATTATTGTGTCATCACGTTTGTGATAATCATTCATTCTTTATATCTTTGTTGTGTGTTGTGAGTATCATATGTGTAATGATAGTTTAGTATTTAGTTCCTTAAAATACATATGTGTTAGATTGGTTTCTATCTCAAAGTAGAACTTGGTAATTTAGCTTAGTACCGAAAAATGTAAGCGACTCGAGACAATTTTCTCCGCCTAAAGGAGCTTGTTGACATAGTGGAAGATATACTCTCCAAGGTTGGGTACTTGGTGAGTGGAGTAGGGCGAAGAGGAGCTTCGTAGCCGAACCATTATAAATCATTGTGTCATCGGTTTAGATCTTTTTCATTATCTTCACTTGCTTATATTCATAGATTGTTTATTTACTGATGCATCGATATCATATTTTAAACTTGAGTATATCTCTTGAATTCACATAAGTCGACAATCTAAGTTTTAATTTTAAAATGGTAAAAACTATTCAACCCCCCTTCTAGTTTTTCACACAGGTGTTTACCTAATACGTCGTATCCATTCTTGGAGACCAATTTTCCTAATTTAAACAAAGTAAAGAATACGTACCTTGGCCTCCGCAACATTCTTGTGTAAACACCATCCTTATAATAACCGATTATGGTCGAACGGATTGCTCAAACGGCACAATACCAAATTCATAATAAGATTATATAAGCATCCGTTACAAGAGTAATTCAAACCAGATATTTACATTTAATTTCATGATAAAACTTTCCACATTGAAAATATTATTGATTTTATCGTGACTCGCTTCTGTCTTTAGATCTTCCTAAGTTTTAACTGAATCAGATGGTTTATTTCTTAGCCAATGACTTGCGGCTCCAGTTAGGGACATAGGGAAGACTCGAAGCATTATTTGATTTTGGGTAATATTAGGAACATTGAATAAGTCAACAATCTCGAGAACTTTCTCAATGTGTTCGTTTCTCATCTTTATGATCTGAACCGCTGAAGGTGTTGTCGCAAAGTTCCTTGAGAAATTGTCCTGTCAGTTTATAGTGATCTTTGTCATCAATTTTAGGCCTAGCAATTCCCGATCCATAGTCGGCTCGAGTTTTACGCATGTATTTCTCCATGGTTTTCGCCATTGTTTCAGCTACTTCTTCCTCAGAATTTACTTCTAGTTCAAATAAGAGATCGAATAGAGGCGATCTTAATTCGTCAAGACTTAGTGTCTTGAAAAGCTTCCTAGATGAGCGAAATTCTCGTTCCAGTTCTTTATAAGGTGTAAATAGTTCCTTTGTTGAGCTCATTGTTATGCACTACCTGAAACAAATGAGAAAAAATCAGTAGGATAGGCTCGGGAGGAAGAAAACACAAATACACAGAAATCAAATGCAAAAATTAAGTATCTGTTACTATATCATATGATCGATACGCCGTATTCAATTGATTTGAATACATTGCATTAATCCGTTGAATGAATACATTGTATTAGATAAGAAAGTTGGATACGCCATATCCGATGGAAGTGGATACGCCGTTTTAGGTTATCGACCAGAATAGTATATTAGAAAACAATTAAACCACACAAACGATTAAACTAACAAATATACAAGCAAATAACATACAAATATACAAAATTATATAGAATTATATAGAAATCTAAATTACACTAATCCTAAGGGTTAAATCTAATCTAATGTTAAAAACCAAAACATCAAATAAAAATCAAGATTAAAGTTTTCACTCCCCAACAACGGCGCCAAAAACTTGATGTGTCATTGTGTGGTTGTAATTTATGTTTCAAGTTTTAAATTTATATTATGTTGCCTTTACCAAAAACAACAACTTTAACGGGCAGTGTACCTGGTCAGATGGGAGTTTTGTGGTAAGTAGGGTGTTGATCACTAAGAGCGAGAAACAATCTTTCAATTTATTAATATTTTGGTTATCTAAACTATTTTAATTCTATTCTATGTTAACCCTATGCTAAACCTATGTTAATCCTAAATCTAATGGATAAAGGGATTTTAGCCTGAGAGACTGGCACGGGTTTGGTGGTGACTAAAATCAATTCAAGACACAATAACACACGCAAGCAAATTAACAGAAGATAAAAGAGCGGTCTATCCAAATATAAGAAAACTGTATTAGCCATGATTAATTCGATTAGAATGTTGGTTTGTTTATTTAGTGCAATGATTACTTATCTCGAGGCGGCATATCATTCTTAAGACTTAGGCGTCACTTCTTCCTAAGACCTAGATACGAAGAATTCTGTCACAATTAAACGTATCCGCATAAAGCATCCTTATTTGCTAATTATAATCTATCTTAGGGATTAAAGAAATGGTGATTTTGTTAAACCCTAGCTCATAGAGACTTTACCCACTTACTGCTTAATGGCAATTCATACACTAGTAGTCCACTAACCAAGTCTTTACCAATTAATTAAGAACGTACTTGTTGATCCCAAGGGTCACCTGCCGGTCCAACTAAGCTCACAATTTAAAGGCAAAGATAGGTTATTATTCGTGATCCTATTGGTCTAGATGTATTAATCACTATATAGAGAGCCATCCTGGCATCTAGATTACTTAGTCCGTATCACTAGATCCAGTTGAATGATAGGCCGCATACAAAAGCATGTAAACAAGTATAAACTGATAAACATAAACAAGCATTCAACGATAAATTAAGCAATCGAGATAAACAAAACCAAACATTCAAATCTTCATAATAATGGCTAATACCCAAAGGTATTAGCCTTCAAACGTCATAATCAATACAAGAGTAATAATTTAGCCAAGGTAAACTAACCGAGTTAACGAATGATACCAAAAACTGTACGATTACAAGAGTATAGGAGATTACAAGTTGTTTCCTATGGAATTAATTACGTTGCTCGACCTATCCTGCTCTTCTTCTCTTCTGAAAATCGACTTTTATGGTTAGGGTATTGTAACACCTCCAAATTCACATCAACGCAGCGGAATATTACTTTGGGGTGCTACTTCATAGATCATACACACTAGCCCCAATGAACGACCTCAAAAGAGACGTTTTAAAAAAAGTATCACATTCGATTAAAATATTAGAGTTGCACAGGTCCCCCAAGCTTTAGGTTTGATAAAAATCCATAAGAGTTAGACATGACTCGATTTGAAAACAATTTTTACTCTTTATCGAATGTGAATTGTTCACCAAGTTTGAGTCCTTCGATATCCACGCATCGTCCCATCCAAGCAAGCACAAGCATATACCTGAGATAAACATGCTAAAAATGTCAACAATAATGTTAAGTGAATCCATAGAGTTTATAATAAACCATTTTGAACACAAGCATAGCAAAACAAATAGTTCACAGTCAATACGTTGTTAGAGGCACGAACTGAACCTTAACCAGGTGCCCATCCCGGAGTGATAGTGTTACACACTCCCAATGCTAAATACAATATGTCACCCAGACAGGGTCGTTAGGCCAAAATAGATCTATTCCTATTGCATTAGCGTTTACCCATCACAGGTAATTAACGGTCCACAACGGAAGGGCCACCACACATACACTCATAGCAACGAAATCACGTTCACATATCAAAACAACTTGCGTTCGATTTTCAAAACAAGCATGTATCTCCCTCGCGGGTTTATAAAACCTCCGAAAGATTTAAATGCGATGCTATGAACTCACCTTGATCGAAGACTACGATCAAATAACCAAAGAAATAGCGAAGCGTTACAACCAACGAACTCGACCGCAACCTAGAATGTTGTCGCGTGATTAGAGAAATAACAATGTATGATCGAATGATACATATATCACGACATTATATATATATATATATATATATATATATATATATATATATATATATATATAGGGGAGGGGGTCTAGAGAAATCTTATTAGGTAGTAAACCTAGAAAACAAAACTACTAGGTAGCTTTTACAAACCTTTCAAACTTCAGGGTAGAAAATGTAAAAAATGAAAAAAGACAAGGGGTCAATAATTTAATCAGCTAAAAACACACACACATACTTATCTGCATCGAACCATATCCATCTCCACCATCTACATCCATGCCAACAATCTCCATCGTGACACCCACCAAAAGCTGCACCCCCATCAATGAAACCATCTCCATCGCTGCACCATCTCATCGCTGTTGCCACCATCTCTATTATTGAAACCGAACTTTAAGTTATTTAACCAACTAAAACCACTCTTCATCGCCCCAGGACATCATTCTTACCTTAAACCACCTATAAAACGCAAACCGAAAACCCCAGCGTCACTACATTGTAGTACACCATAAGAACATTGAAATCGAACCAGAGATATAGACAACTATAAGTTTTTAATTACAAATTTCTTATTTTTTATGTTATTTAAGTGCATCATTTTGAAAATTATAAAATAATTAGTGTTATTGTGAAATAGAATGATATTTATTGAATTTTGTATGTATGAATTTACATTTTAATGTGTGTAAGTAAAATAATATGTTATAGCATTTAGTTGTATGAATAAGTCAGTATAAACATTATGTAAACAAGTTTAGATGATTAGATCATAAGGAATTCTATATATAGCATATTTTGGTTACATTAGAGCATCGCGAGATAGATTAATGCATCCTTTGTGTATTTTAGTGTATCATTAGACACATTAGGGCATCTGTTTGTATGTTTAGTGTATCTGTTATGTTTAGTGCATCATTGGACGCATTTGGGCATCTGTTTATTTGTTTAGGGTATCTGTTTGTATGTTTAGTGTATTCATTATGTTTACGTATCATTAGACACATTAGGGCATATGTTTGTTTGTTTAGGGCATCTGTTTGTTTGTTTAGGGCATCTGTTTGTTTGTTTAGGGCATCTATTTGTATGTTTAGTGTATCTGTTATGTTTACACGTCATTGGACACATTTGGGCACCTGTTTGTTTGTTTATTTAGGGCATCTGTTTGTATGTTTAGTGTATCTGTTATGTTTAGTGCATCATTGGACATATTAGAGCATCTGTTTGTTTGTTTAGGGCATTTGTTTGTATGTTTAGTGTATCCGTTATGTTTAGTGCATCATTGGACATACTTGGGCATATGTATGTTTGTTTTTGTTTGTTTAGGGCATCTGTTTGTATGTTTAGTGTACCTGTTATGATTAGTGCATCGTTGTACACATTAGGGCATTTGTTTGTTTAGGGCATCTGTTTATATGTTTAGTGTATCTGTTATGTTTAGTACATCATTTATGTTTAGTGTGTCCCTTATGTTTAGTGCATCATTAGACACATTAGGGCATCTGTTTGTTTTTTGTTTAGGGCATTTGTTTGTTTGTTTATGGCATCTGTTTGTTTAGTGTATCCCTTATGTTTACGCATCATTGGACACATTAGGGCATCTGTTTGTTTGTTTAGGGCATCTGTTTGTATGTTTAGTGTATCCGTTATGTTAGTGCATCATTGGACCTATTAGGGCATCTGTTTGTTTGTTTAGGGCATCTGTTTGTATGTTTAGTGTATCCGTTTTGTTTAGTGCATCACTGGACACATTTGGGCATTTGTTTGTTTGTTTTTGTTTGTTTAGGGCATGAGTTATTATGTTTTATGTATCCATTATGATTACTGCATCATTAGACACATTAAGGTTTATTTAGGGCATCTGTTTATATGTATTGTGATGGATTAAGGGAGTGTTTGGGATTGCTTTTTAAATTTGCTTATTGGGTTATGATATGTAGTAGATTAGAAGTTTTGAGGTTGTTTAGGATTGTTGC
>BQNB010214113.1:0-10016 GCA_026074375.1 Tanacetum coccineum
CTTTGTAAGAAATGATATTTCAAAAGTGGATAACTGTTCGAGGGAGAGTTATGAAATTTTTCAGTAGAAACAGGAACTTAATTGGAGAAATTAAATCAAAAGGATTATTTTTGTAAAAGTGGTCTAACTTCAAGTGGGAGTTATGAAAAAATTTGGATAAAAAGAGATACGAAAGTAATTTTGAAAATAAAAGGTGAAAATGCAAAAAGTAACTTTCGTATGATTGATTGTGGTTTACGAAAGAAACTCAAGGGACTAAAAATGACAAAGTTGGAAAGTAGCTTTCGTAGGGATTAAAAGGTTTATGAAAGAAACTTAAGGGACTAAAACTGCCAACATGCAAAAGCGTCTTTCGTAGGGTCTTAATAGCTTACGTAAGAAACTTAAGGGACTAAATTTGCCAAAATGAGAAAGTTATTTTCGAATATATAAAAGGCACAGTTACATACGAAAACTTTATCACTTTCGTAAAAATCAAAAGTTGGGTTTTGTAATCTCTCTAAGTCATTTGAGCTTTCGCATCTAAGAACTTTCGATCCAAATCGATTTGTTAAACCCTTGTGCCTGAAAACGTAAGAATCGAGTCCTTTTTGTAATCTTTTTGCTATTAATTGTTCTATTTAATTGATTACATAGGTTTCGGTCAGATCTAGGGTTTCGTAAATTTGAAAGTTATCTAGAAAACAAAATTGATTGAGGCAAAATGCTAATATGTGATTGATAACATGATTGGAATTTCTTGATTACTAGAAATATCACTTTATGAACTGTAATCATTGGTTTCGTAACTAAGACAGGTTTCATAACTTTAAAAGTTTGATAAATAAGCTTAAATGATGAAAGATAATAAATAAGTTGTTGAAATAAGCAGGATTATTAAGCTTATCACAATTTTTTTGAAAATCAAAGTTTACGAAAGTAAATGTTCACGAGTTCGGTTTCGTGAACAGTATTGGGCCAATGGGTTTCGTAAGGGATGTTTTGGGCTTAATTATAGGTTTCGTAAGGGTTAATGAATTGAAATTTTGGGTTTCGTATAAAAGAAAATTTGGAAAAAAAATTGTTTTATCCGAATCTCAAAAAGGGTTTTCAATGTTAAAAAAGGCATCCTACGAAATCAAATGATAAATTTTGTTTCCAAATAATATTTTATATTGATAAATGGACCAAATGGTGAAGATTGTGTCTGGTACGACCGTTTCCTGAATTTAACAGGACGAGGAGTGAGCAATCTACTGACCATCCAGATATCGTATATAAGATCATGTTTTGTTTAACAAAAAATTTCGGTCAAAAGTGATCAATGATTTCAAGTTATAAAAAGGAACATATGATGGAAATGCAACAAGTGAGCTCCAACTGTCTGTGATCATAACATTTCTCATGTATCATCAAATGAAAAAGTTCAAGTTTTTGAAAAAGATTGTTTCAAAATCATTCAAAAATGATTTATGGCTATCTTTTGAACATAATTTGATAAATGGTCTAAGTCATGTCCGGTTTCGACCATTTTCTGCATTGAACAGAATGAGGAGTGAATGGCTTAGTGACCATCCCATTTATGTCTCAATAGATTAGTTATGTAATCAATGTTTTCCAGGAATCTTTGAAAAAAAACTTGCTTTGGAAAAGTTATCTCAAATTCTAAATCAAAAAGTTGTATTTTTGTGTCAGCAAGTGGTACTCTTTCATAAAAGGTTTTAAAGAATACAAAGCTATACTCTTAGATTTCTTAAAAAGTCAAAAGTTTTTAAACAAATCAGAGTATATCTTTATTATTCTTGAAAGAGTATCATTTCAACAAAAAACTTTTTGGTAAGGAAAAACAAATAGAAAGAGACATAAAATCCATACGTGAAAAAGCAAATCAAAGTATGCTCGAAAAAGAAATGCCAGAGCATACAAAATGAGTTTAAAAGAATAAAGCGTATGGCATGTGCCCAAAAAAGCAAGAATAGGCACATGAGAAAGAAAATGATCAGAATATGCTCAAAAAGAAATGTTAGAGCATAAAAACAGACAGAGTGGAAAGAGACAAAACATGTCAAATATGTGCAAATTTCAAACTATATCTCATCTCACTAATCATTTCATGTCATCATATAGTATTCCACATGGCTCAACACGTGATTCCAACAGCTCAACTTGTTCAACAATACAAACCAATCGGGAGATGCAACAATTATATGGTGTTGCATAGTATTCCTTGCTCTCCTAAATGCAAGATAGTTGGGCTGGTACTACTTGATCATTGTCTCAATCACACACTAACTGCAACTGCTGATGTCCCTGCTGTGTACCTACAATAATTCTGGCGGACGATGAGCAAGGTACTAGATACTGAGGACATGATTAAGTTCATGCTGGACACTCAACAATTCACATACAATGTGGATATGTTCTGTGATACTCTTAAATTACCAGTGGAAACTCCTGAGAATCCATTTGTCGCACCAGCCAACATCCACACTATTGAAGCAATCATGAACAGAGTTGGTTATCAAGGTGTTGTTGACAAAACCAAGATCAACATTCTTTAGTTGTTTCATGTTGTACTCAACCAAACACATGTTGATTATGTTGCTCTTCTTTGGTGGAACTTTATGAACAATGTGTTTCAGAAAAATGAGTCTATTCAGTATCCTCGTTTTATCAAGTTGATTATTGTTGATCTGATGAAGAAATTTCCTAATATTCCCAAAAGGCTTGAAGAGGACTATCATTCTATCAAGGATGATGTTCCATTGGTGAGTGTGTATACAATGGGAAATGTCTTAGTTCGAGGGATGTTGATTTTGGATGCTCTCTTAACTGCGGAGATTAGAGAAACGAATGATTTCAAGGAGTATGAGACGGTGTTCATTAAGGTAGACGTTCTAATGAATCAACCACAACCGGTTGTTTCTACCCAAGTAATGCATAGGATTACACCTAGTGCCCATAGTGTAAAAACCTAATTGTAAGCTTCATAGATCGTTTTGCCCATCTAGGATATCATAACATTGATCACGCAGCGGAATAACAATTAAGAACAACAATGTTATGAACAAGGTTTTTATTCATAAACTATATACTATTCGACTTTAATCAGTCGACTGTAAACTATTACATAAACTAATAAGCTAACTATTAGACTCTCATTGGAGAGATCTAACTATGATGGATACCAAAAACTATTTACCTTAGACCTCCTTTTATATTATAAGGAGTCAAGGTTTACATAGAAACTAATAATGATAAAATCAATCAGTTATTCAATCATTATCTTTGACCAAATCTTTCAATTCTTATCTTTTGTAGTATTCTTTGACTACAACTTTGGTCCTTCATGTTTCCATCTTGTTTCATTCGTGTTTTGTCTTATTAACTCAAAATATAATTCCCAACACATAGGTCACCTACCGTTTCTGCTAGTCATCTGGTGATGAAGAAGAGGAATCAAATTGCAGGAGAATCCAGTTCACCATAGCAGTCACTCAAAATAACAATTAAGCAAAAGCAAACAGTTAAGAAAGATGATAATGACTCTGAGGATAGGATAGATCCCGGGAGTCATAAGGATAATCCAGAAGTTGTTGATGATGATGATGATAAAGAAAGAGAGAAGCATGATGATGAGATGGGCAGTTTGGAGATTAGGAATGAGGAGACGCAGACAACAATTCCCACACCACTTAGTTACCTTAGGAAAATCTTATCTTCGGATAAGAAAACTTTTTAGGAATCGACGGATATTGTTTCAAATCCAACTCTCTCAACATCCAAACAACCACAAGTCAAGAAAAGAATTTCCAGTAAATACTCTCATCTTCCAGGAGTGCTTCGCAGGATGTGCAGGCGTCAAGGTTATATGATTTAAGACATGGAAAGGAAATGTGTCACTACTGTAAAGTTCTGGGAAATTCATAAAAATATTAATGACATTTTACATGAATTTGTTCCATAAATTGCTAAGAATGTTACCAATGATTTAATTAAATCCAACCTGAAACCATGCATAGTTAACACCATCATTAAGGATCGTGATGCCTTTCATTCAGAAGTACCTGCTTTTGTTTCTCAAGAATTCAAAACACACGCACCAAAGATCATAACCAAACTTTTTGAAGATTTTGTTCAATCTAATGTTATTCACGTTCATCCAACCACAAGTTTATCTAATCCAACAGATTCATCAGCTGACCTTCAATATCAATTGTATTTAAAGATGAATCGTAGTCTTCAGGATCGAGCTGATAATATCACCTTGTGGGAGGCATTGAGGCGTAAGTTTAAAAAGTCTTCTACATCTAACACTTCTTACAGGGAAGATGATTTTCACTCTCATCATGATGAACATCAAGACGATGATGCTCCTCTTGAGGGGAAGAAAGAGTGAAAAGTAGTAAAAAGTCAAAAAGTTCAAAGTTTGCAAGGGGGTCTTCATCAAAGCATTCAAGAAAAGACTCCACAACATATGTATCCAAACAACAAAGTCAACATCAAGAATGGGATGCATGGGAAGAAGAAAAAGTTGTTGATGAAGATGAAGTGATTTCTGAAGATGTAACACCTGGGTTGGTTGCAGAGTCTCAAAATGTTGACAAACGTGTTCCACCTATCTTTGATCATGCAAGAATGGAGGCTACTTTGAGAGATCCTTTAAGTAATTTGTCCAGAAATACTGAAGAATATGCCTACCATTTGGAACAATCAACAAGTTTCATGGAAAATCAGATAGTTTGGGAAAGCAGACAACAAGATATTCCACGTACAATACGAAAGACTCTCATTTTCTATGGACCACAAAGGAATCCAAATGAACCTCCAAGACCTTGTATAATAAAGATTTATTCTTCTTGAAGTATGGAAATACCAAGGAAAAGAAGTATATTTTGTCACTCTACAAGATTCATGCAGAAGAATTTCCAGAGCCTAATCTAGAAGAAAAGTTAAATCGATGGGTTTAGAAAGAGTTCAAGACTTTTAATGAAGATGCACGGTTATCAATTCAACATTGGAAGGATTCATGGCATAAAATAGTATACAAGCAAAATCAAAAGAAAGTCAGGAAAAATCCAAAAGACTATTACTCAAATCACAGGATTATAGAAGTTGTCAGAGTTGTCACTAATCAACCACATGGATTGGATTTTATGAAATCGTTTTGCCCATCTAGGATATCATAACATTGATCACGCAGCGGAATAACAATTAAGAACAACAATGTTATGAACATGTTTTTATTCATAAACTATATACTATTCGACTTTAATCAGTCGACTATGAACTATTACATAAAATAATAAGCTAACTATTAGACTCTCATTGGAGAGATCTAACTATGATGGATACTAAAACTATTTACCTTAGACCTCCTTTTATAGTATAAGGAGTCAAGGTTTACATGGAAACTAATAATGATAAAATCAATCAGTTATTCAATCATTATCTTTGACCAAATCTTTCAATTCTTATCTTTTGTAGTATTCTTTTACTACCAACTTTTGGTTCCTTCATGTTTCCATCTTGTTTCATTCGTGTTTTGTTTGTTTCTTTCAACTCAAAATATAATTCCCAACACATAGGTCACCTACCGTTTCTGCTAGTCATCTGGTGATGAAGAAGAGGAATCAAATTGCAGGAGAATCCAGTTCACCATAGCAGTCACTCAAAAAATAAAATTAGCAAAAGCAAACATGTTAAGAAAGGATGATAATGACTCTGAGGATAGGGATAGATCCCGGGGAGGTCACTAAGGATAATCCAGAAGTTGTTGTTGATGATGATGATAAATAAAGAGAGAAGCAGGATGATGAGATGGGCAGTTTGGAGATTAGGAATGAGGAGACGCAGACAACAATTCCCACACCACTTAGTTACCTTAGGAAAAATCTTATCTTCGGTTAGAAAAACTTTTTAGGAATACGCGGATATTGGTTTCAAGATCCAACTCTCTCAACATTCCAAACAACCACAAAGTCAAGAAAAGAATTTCCTAGTAAATTACTCTCATCTTCCTGGTGACGCTTGCAGGATGTGCAGGCGTTAAGGTTATATGATTTAAGACATGGAAAGGAAATGTGTCACTACTGTAAAGTTCTGGGAAATTCATAAAAATATTAATGACATTTTACATGAATTTGTTCCACAAATTGCTAAGAATGTTACCAATGATTTAATTAAATCCAACCTGAAACCATGCATAGTTAACACCATCATTAAGGATCGTGATGCCTTTCATTCAGAAGTACCTGCTTTTGTTTCTCAAGAATTCAAAACACACGCACCAAAGATCATAACCAAACTTTTTGAAGATTTTGTTCAATCTAATGTTATTCACGTTCATCCAACCACAAGTTTATCTAATCCAACAGATTCATCAGCTGACCTTCAATATCAATTGTATTTAAAGATGAATCGTAGTCTTCAGGATCAGAGTGAAAATTTCACCTTGGGTGTGGCATTGAGGCGTAAGTTTAAAAAGTCTTTACATCTAAACTCTATACAGGGAAGATGATTTTTTCACTTCATCTTGATGAACATCAAGACGATTGATTGCTCCCTCTTGAGGGAGGAAAGAGTGAAAGTAGTAAAAATCAAAAAAAGTTCAAAGTTTGCAAGGGGGTCTTCATTCAAAAGCATTCAGAAAAGACTCCACTATCATATGTATAAACAACAACTAAGTCATCATCACGAATGGGATGCATAGGGAAGAAGAAAAAGGTGTTGATGGGGGAGTGGGCTGTGGAAGATGAAGTGATTTTTGTAAGATGAACACCTTGGATGGTTGCAGAGTCTCAAATAATGTTGACAATCGTGTTCCACCTATCTTTGATATGCAGAATGGAGGCTAACTTTGAGAGATTCTTAAGTAATTTGTCCTAGAAATACTGAAGTATTGTACACCTACCATTTTGGAAACAATCAACAAGTTTCATGGAAAAGCTGACTGTTTGGGAAGCAGACACAAGATATTCCACGTACAATACGAAAGACTCTCATTTTCTATGGACCACAAAGGAATCCAAATGAACCTCCAAGACCTTGTATAATAAAGATTTATTCTTCTTGAAGTATGGAAATACCAAGGAAAAGAAGTATATTTTGTCACTCTACAAGATTCATGCAGAAGAATTTCCAGAGCCTAATCTAGAAGAAAAGTTAAATCGATGGGTTTAGAAAGAGTTCAAGACTTTTAATGAAGATGCACGGTTATCAATTCAACATTGGAAGGATTCATGGCATAAAATAGTATACAAGCAAAATCAAAAGAAAGTCAGGAAAAATCCAAAAGACTATTACTCAAATCACAGGATTATAGAAGTTGTCAGAGTTGTCACTAATCAACCACATGGATTGGATTTTATGGAATAAATTATTGTGATGAGAGCCAGCAATAAGCCAGACAGTTTTTTTGAAGCTGACTTCAAGTACTTGAACAAAAATGATATTGAAGACTTGTATTATCTCTGTCGAAGCAAGGAGATTGATAATCGGAAAGTCAAGCTAATGAACTCATTGATAACGTTTATCAGAAGTTGTGTGATTTGGGAGAGGGTTCATGATTTTCAGCTGGGAATAGAGAGTTATCAAATGAAGGTAAACTTAACAGCTCCAACATTAACATTTCTTGGTATTGAAGAACATGCACCATACACAATAGTAGATGAGCCACGAATGGGCTTGATTTACTTAAACATTAAAGATGAGAAAAGAGTCATGTACTTGGAAGAGATTGTCAAATTCTGTGATGCTACACTGGAAAAGGTTTTGAATGAGGTAAAGCTCATAATGTTTGAAAGCAAGTTTTTGAAGAAACCACTTCTACAGGGTGAATTAGATCAAGACATAATGAAGGCATACGAAAGAGAAATTTCCAAGCGTCTAAGTCACCGATAGCAAATGCAAAGATGGGAATCTTTTATGAATGGAAGACCAATTCTACCGACGATGAAGCATCTGTAATAATTAACCCTTAGGGGGAGATTGTTAGAAACGATAAAAAGTGTTAATTATTATGAATTGGTCTTAGTTTAGTTTATAGTTTTATTAATAGTTTTGATGTAACAAAGTCTATCTTGGTAAACTTGACCAAGGTTTGACTAAGTGTAGGGAAAATAGAATAGTTTAGTAATAAGTATATATACTCATCTTGGAGGAGTATATATAAATGTCTTGTCTTTGTAACACTCACTTCTACCTCCCATTTCTATTTTTCTCCTTTTGAAATGAAAATTTAGAAAATGATGAAAATACTCTCTAGCTCCTCTCCTTTATTCTACTAGCTTTCGTATGATATCTACTTAGCAAACATAGCATCTAACAAGAATCAAGATAAAATTTGATCATTCAACTTGCGCGCGAAGTACCAGATATTGTTTTGATCATAACTTCTTCATACGAACTCGGATTTTGACGATTCAAAACCCTACGCGTTCAGAACGAGAAAATCTACAAGTCGATGAAAGATCAGGCCGTGAAGGCGTCAGGATTTTCCAAATGCCATCCTGAGAGTCTGTTAGGGTTTGCCTATTTATACAACCTCATAAACTTGTTTTTATCAAGCCCCCAACCCTAAGGCTGATTCTAGAGTTTGGGTAGGTGTTTTTCTAGCAGCTTAGAGGGACTTAATCCATCCATAAACATCTTGTAATGGTTTGGATTCTTGATTATAACTTTATGTCTTCAATTCTTATTGTTGATTGTTCTTATTCAAGTATACTTGGCTAATTCATCTAGTATTTATTTGGGATTGCATGAAACTTGTCATTGATTGATTATATCTTGTTGTTTTCTTATTGATGTTGTGGATCTTTTATATTTATCATTAGGGAATGACAAATTTAATGATTTTAATTAATCATAGTTTATAATCCTTGTTTCCTATTGCTTCTTGTTGATGTGTGTGCATGTTTAGTCCCTTGTCATGAGATCTTAGGAGACATGATTGCATAGAAAGGATTCCACCAGTAATAGTCTTCATACTACATTACTTGTGCGTTGCTCTAGTTAGTTATTTTGTAGACGACGTTTTCGTGTAATTCGCCATGCATTAGAATAGTATCTACATATACCTCACAAGTGTGACAAAGCAATGGGTAGGATTGGATAGCTAGCAATGATTAGTGCATCCTAAGTTAATACGCTTTGTAGATTAGATTAAAAGTAAAATTAGATTAATTAAAACAAACCAACCTCTTCAAACCTGAGATTTAAATTGCTTTTAGGAAATATAAAAACACAAAAAGATTCTTCCTTTAACCCCTAGACTTTTGTGAACATTGAATCCGGACCTTCTTGCCTATTCCCCTAAAGAACAATAACAACCCCCGAGTCTTGCCTATACTACACTACAACGGTTAGGTACACTTCCTAAGGTGTTGTAAAACTTACTGTGAAGTCTTACGACCTCCGCATCAATGTAATAAATGTTTGATTATTGCTAATCATAATGACAATGTTTTTAAATTTGTGAATGGCATGAAATCTCGTGATAAAAAACAAAATGCTAATGTTTCAAACAATGAAAATCGAGAGAAACAAAAAGCAAATGTCAAGAGATCTAAGAAGTAAGGTTCCAAAGAAAGACTTGCTTCACCTAGGCCTAACACACCTAAAAGTTGCCTTATGTGGTCACCAACTGGAAGAATTTTTGACCTTAGTGGAAAAATAATTGAATCTGGTGATTCTAAGAATGAGAATGACACATCTGCGTGTGATAATGCAAGTACTTCTAACCCTTAGGAACCTACAAGCAAACGGTTTCCAAATTTTACTTCTTTTCTTGGCAGGTTATCAAAATTTGTTTATGGTGCATCGACTTGAGTTTTTCTAAGCATATGACCGGGAATCTGAAATTGCTCATCAACATCGTTTAGAAGTTTGTGGGAACTGTACGCTTTGGAAATGATCATGTTGCAGCAATTCTGGGTTACGGCGATCTTTAATGGGGAACATCTTGATTACACGAGTTTATTTCATTGAGGGCATGAGACATAATCTATTCTCGGCTGAGCAATTTTGTGATTCAGATT